>MU678294.1:4099-22948 GCA_026770625.1 Nicotiana glauca
GGACTTAGCTTTTTTCGTGTTTTCTTTTGTTCTTTTCTATTTTCTTTCCTTGTTATCTTCTTTATTCATTTTTCTTCATTTTTCCTTTCTGGTTCTTGATTTTCCAGCGTTTCAGAGACTTGGAGTCTCTTAGATGTTTAGATTCTTCCAAACAGACTCGTGGAAATCTGGTTTGGGTGTGTACAAGGGTACTTAGAGACTATGGGTGTGGTTTTTGAAGGGTTTTTGTTTTGGGTGCTGGCGAGACACTTTTTGATATTCGAAGGGTTTGAGTTATATTTGAGGTATGGGACTTAGGTAGGGTGAAAGAGGAGTTTAAGGCAGTTCTATGGTGTTACTGGTAGGAGTTAATTCAAAAGTGGTGGTCGCTGGCTAGGGTTCCGGCGACCTATTTTTCAAGATTCGAGAAGAATGAAAGGTTTTTGGCTGGAGCTAAGGTGATGGGGTGAAAGAGGACTTCATGGTGGTTCAGGGGTGTTCGTGGTAGCTTGATCTGAACTAGTAGGGTTCCCCGCCGGTAGGTTTCCGGCGGGCTGTTGAGAGCAAATCAGGGCGGCTAGGTTTTTTAGAAAAGATGAGTGTATATTGTGTATGTAATGAATGTATCGGTGTATAGATATATTAGAAATGTGATGATGGGTGCCAGCCGTTGGATGAGATCAAACGACTGGCCAGGATTCACTGGCCTTCAAACGGCGTCGTGTAGTTTAAATGAGGCCTTCATTTTATCCGTTAGATCATTTAGATAAACATTTGTGATTGTTTCCCACGAACGGCGTCGTTTTAATTATTATATGACCGTTACCTCTAGGCCGTTTGATCAATTGATCAACGGTCCGGATTCATTTATTCTATACGGTGTCATTTGGATTTTGTATATACAGGCTGGTTTGTTTTCTTTGGGCCTGGTCCATATAATGTATTAATTGGGCTGATATTTCGTGTATTTGGCCCAATTTTGGTATTTCAAATTGTATTTTTGTATTTTTTGTTATTTTTGAATTGTATTTATTTAATTTTCTGTATTTTCCCTTGTATTTTAGACTTATTTTCCTTGTGTATTTGTATTTCCTTTGATTTTCCAATTTTTTTTTTTTTTTTGTATATTTCTCCTTAATTTTCCAATTTTCTAATAATTACCTTATATTTTTTGTGATATTTTCCAATTAATTTCCTTTTGTATTTTATTTTAAATTTTATTTTTTAATAATTGAAACAAACACTGGTATTTTCTATACACTAATCAAACTAAATTGCAATCAAAAATTATTTTTGTATTTTTTTTATTTTGGAATTAATTGCTTGGGACAAAAATCACGTGCTCACATTCATGATATTCTTTTGTAGTATCATTTTGATCATTTCTTTTCCTTTTCCTAAGATTTTGATCTTTGGAACCTAATGGTCTGCCACGTTTAAGGCGTGCTTTTGACTCATTAGCTATGATACTAGAAGATTTTCCAATAGGGACGTCAATACGGATTGGAACATTCTCTGCAGGGATATGTGATTTTGTTATTCTTTCCAAATCCGTAAATGCGTCAGGCATTTGATTTGCTATTCTCTGCAAATGGATAATCTTTTGCACATCTTTTTCACAAATAGAGGCACGTGGATCAAGATGAGATAATGATATATTTTTTCACAAAATTTCCCGTTTGGTTTCACCAACTTCTCCCCCCTAATTTTGGGAAAAGTGTCTCATCAAATCGACATTCTGCAAATTGTGCATTAAACAAATCTCCCGTTAATGTTTCGAGGTAGCGAATAATACAGGACCCATTTTGGTGCGATATGGCGATGCTACAGGCACATATACCGAGTATCTAAAAATTAAATGAGATATATTAGGTTTATGACCCAAATCTAATTGTAGCGGGGATATTTATGATAATTTTTTGGTGTGAGACGAACTAGCAATGCTGCATGCAAAATGGCGTGACCCCAAACAGAAGTGGGAAGCCTTATTTTCGTAAGTAACAGTCTTGCTATCAATTGCAGACGTTTAATTAAAGACTCTGCAAGACCATTTTGAGTGTGAACATGAGCTATAGGATGTTCCACTTTTATCCCAATTGATAAGAAATAATCATTAAATGCTTGGGATAAAAACTTAGCAGCATAATCAAGTCTAATAGACTTAATTGGATTTTCGGGAAATTACACCCGTAATCGAATTATTTGTGCCATTAATTTTGTAAACGCGAGGTTGCGAGATGACAATAGGCACACATGAGACCATCTAGAAGATGCGTTTATTAAGACCATAAAATATCTAAACTACCCATTAGATGGGTGAATAGGTCCACAAATGTCCTCTTGTATACGTTCTAAAAATGCAAGGGACTCAATCTCAACCTTTGTTGGTGATGGTCTTATAATTAACTTGCCTTAATAACAAGAAGTGCAAGAAAATTTATTATTTAAAAGAATCTTAAAATTCTTTAATGGATGCCCATTTGAGTTTTCTATAATTCGTCTCATCATAATTGATCCAAGGTGTCCCAATCGATCATGCCAAAGTACAAAAGTATTGGAATTAGTAACCTTTTGGTTTACAATAGAATGTGCCTCAATTGCACTAATTCTTGTCCAATACATGCCACAAGACAAAGATGAGAACTTCTTAATAGCCCTTTTCTGGCCAGAGATATTTTTGGTAATGATGAGATATTCAAGATTATTCTTATATATTGTCTCAATATGATATCCATTTCGGCGAATATCTTTAAAACTCAATAAGTTCCTCTTGGATTTGGAGGAGAACATTGTATTATCTAGATAAGTATTGTTCCCTTAGGCAGAGTTATAGTAGCTCTTCCAGAGCCTTCAATTAATTTACTACTACTAAAAATTGTAGTAACATCTGCCTTACACATACTTAAATGCGAGAATTCTTCTTTTTGAATATTGTATGTGTCGTACATGAATCAACTAAATAAATATTTTTACAATTGAACTTTGATCCAAGTTTGTTTTGTGAGATATCCATATTTGCTTCCTATTGTTTGACATATAAAAGAAATATACGAATAAATATTAGTATTTTCAGATATAAAGGAAAAGAAACAAAGTAAATTATTGATTCAATGATGACTTTACCGCAATTTCAAGCAAATTCTAATACAAATAGTTACGTATCTAAAAATAATACAATTATAAGTACACTGCACATATGATTAATACAATTATAACAAATTTATTTGCACGTATAAATTATTTACTTATGTAAAAGAAAAATAAAAAAAATTGAATGACTGGACTGTTTCCCGATTTCTGAGTGTTTGGCTCAAAAGTTATCAATATACTTTGTAAGCTTAAAACAATCAAAAGATAAATGAGGGTAAATCTTAATCAAATATACTAAAACCTAGAGATAGAAAAGATGAAATTATTATAGTAGATCTGAGAGTATGAACTCGAGAATAAGTGTTCGTTAGATGTAGAGATAGAGAGAGAGTAGGAGAAAATCAGAGAGTTGTATTATTCGAGAATAATAATGATACCCCTTTACAATGGGAAGGTCTCCTTTATATAGCAGGAGGCCTTCCTCGAAATAATCATAAAAGTACAAAAAGTAGTCAACGTCCCCCTAGTGAGGACGCTGAATTTTAACTGGCGTCGCCTTTGTCCCCGCGCCCAAGTCGTACCGTTGCTTTAGTCGACGTATGCTCAATGGGCGTACCCATCGGCGTAGAGATATTGAGGGCCAAATTTGACCCTATACAGTTAGTCCCTCCGCTCGTTGGAGGCGTATTCAGTAGACGTCTTCAATGGGCGGAAATGCAAACCTTGTCTTTGGAGAATTTGACCTCACCCTGGGGGCGGTAACATGAATGAGATGAAATGTATGACATCGCCGAGCTGCTGTCGCGTGGCTTCCTTTTCGAAATGACATCATCGCCCGCATGCGTCATTATTATACTTACTCCCGAGGCGGTTCAGAGGATGATGTGATGTTCTGGTTTCCCGCACTAGTTTTGAATTATGCCTTTGCGATTTCTGCGCATCCTAACCCTATAAATAGGGGGAAGGTTCAATCCGTTTCATCTTTCGAACCTTTGGAAAACCTTTTCTGGCTTCCTTCTTTGCCTTTCTTTCCATCAACCGCTATTTCGTGTGAGACTCTTCCACTTCTTTGAAGCCACACTTATCGTCGTTAGTGCTTTGTTTCTTACATAGGATAACATGACAAAACGTCGTCAGAGCAGTAAAAAGACCAAAGATAATGCCCCATCTAGGGTTCCGCCCTTCTCCGGTGGCGAAGAGGAAAAAGCAGGAAAACTCCTTGCTCCCCTTACTGTAGACAACGTCCTCCCAAAGGAGATGCATATTTGAAGGGATTTTCCAACTAAAAGCCCAGCCCTTCCCTGGGAGCATAGTGATTTTTTGCGATCCCACCTAGACAATCTTCGAGCGATGCACCATATTCCGGACTATGTGGAAATGGTTCCGACTGGGATGGAATATGCCAATGTGCACCGGCCTGGGTACTGCATATTTTACGAGTACTCATTTTTGATCAGTTATAGTCTCCCGATCTACCCTCTAATGGAGGAGCTTTGCCGCTTTTTCAATGTGTGTCCGGCTCAGCTTACTCCTTACACATTGAAGGTGTGTAGTATTCTGACCATGTACGCGGCCAAGGCTTATTCAGCCCTGGTTACCTGAGGGGTATCATGCTGCAGTTGAAAAGCCGTGGCGCGAAGGGCTTGGTTGTGAAAGCTGACGACAAGACCAACCGTCACTTTTGGTGTAGGTATTTCTACATCAGGATGGAGCACCTGGTGTCTAACCCTGAAGGGTTCCCGAGAAGATGGAACCCAGAACGTAAGTACCTTTATTTGTAGAATTCATAATTACTTGCGACCTTGACCATTCGGCCACTGTGATTTCTTTCTTTTCTTTTTTTTGTAGCGTGGGCTTCTCCACTCCAGTTCATTGACAATATTAAATCGTGGGTGGAAAGAATGATACCTTACGCGGAGGAATGCCGTACTTGGGCCGTATTTCGTGAACGATACGGCCCGTCAGGTAATTCTTTGGCTTAGGTTTGGAGGTTCCCTTAGGTTTTGTTACCTAACTTACTCATGTTGGCAGGTCGGAGTGCCACTAAGAAGAAGAAAAATATCATTACCTCGCCTAGGGCAGGGACTAACTCTGAGGGTGGAGACATACCCTACGGCTCGTTCAGTGATGGCACTCCTGAGGTTTTTCAGCAGGAGGTTGCTCTTGTGGCGGCATCCGCAAGTGAAGCGACTCCTTCAATACCGTCCCCACAGCCTGTGGAGGAGACTTATGAAGGTGAGGAGCTTCCAGAGAGAAAAATACGGCGGTTGATAACGGGAAAGGGGATAGCCGCTGAAGATGAGAGGGCGAGTGAGCCCCGTCAAGGGTTGAGGCCAGTTTTTATGGCCGATGCCATCCGTTCTGGGAGGTCGGCTCCCCGAACGAGGGCTGTCCCCGATGCTAGCCCAGCCCGCATTCCGGAGAGTGGTTCATCTAGTGTTGTTGGAGAAGTGGGAGACGATGCCGAGAGGGTAGACCCTGAGGCCGCCCATGTAGATGCAGATGGGTTAACGAGGGGTCCGGACCGTGTGGGGATGACGAAAGGTAGATCTAATCATCGAATTCTGATCCCAGGAGGGTATAACCTATTACAACACAACGAGCAGGCTGCAACGGATATGACCCTATTATGTGCGGCTGCTGAGCGTGAAATGCTGAAAGGTGTTAGTGGCGGGGATCTATCCCGGAGGGTCACTGGCGCGGCCTTGAAGGTAGTTTTCAGTTTTCTTTGTGTGCTGTAAGGCTAACTTTGATGCATACCGACTTGCTTTTCCCATTTTTCTTCTCCTTTTTAGAATCTCATTTTGGAGGTAGAGAGGAGGCGGCGAGCGCAAAGGAAGGCAGCCACCTTAAATAAGATGGCGAAAAAGTATCAGCGGTGCCGTGCCAAGCATCGGGCGCTGGCAGACCTACTTAAGCAGGACCCAGATTTTGGGTGTTCCGTGAGGGCCTTGAGCAGTCGGAGGTCCAACTGAAGCGGATGGTGGTCGAGCTGGAGCAGGTTGATGAGCAGCTGATGGCCGCTTTGGCTCGGAACATTGAGCTGGAGACTCTTCTCCAGTCGAAGGAAGAGGAATTGGAGGTTGGCCGTGGGGTAGCGGCGGAAGCTGCTGATTTGCGAGCCAAGGTTGCTGCCTTGACTGCCGAGCTCGACACCAGGGCGGTTGAGATTGAAGCTCTTAAGCAGACTGCTGCGCCAAGGTCTGATGAGGATGTGCATCGTGAGGTGCATGAGATGTGGGTGTATGTCGAGGCCAAACTAGTCGTGCTTGAGGAGTTCTTAGCTGCGAGTCGAGCTATTGAGGCGGAGGTTCAGGAGCAACGACGCGTAGCTCGCGTTGTCCGCGAAGCCTTTGGGTATAGTTTCGACTCCCTAGACCGGGAGTGCTATAATTCCGAAGACGTTAACTGTCTAGGATCCGGGTCCTGGATCTCTGCAACTTATCAACCCGAGGGCGGCAATGGACGAGATGGCGGTCAGGCGGGGGACGGTGAGCAGAATGGCGAAGCACCTTAGGACTTGTATACATTTTTATTTTGTTGTATTTTGAAATGTAAATGGGTCCTTTTGTACATGCATTTTTGGATGATAATGAAAGTTGTACTTTTGCTGTTATTCTTTTCCTTTTTTATCTTTTATTTTCGGTATCTCGTCTCCGCAAAGTGGATGCTCGCTTTCCTGTAGGATTCTCAGTGTGCTTCTCGAACGTTGTTTGTGTTATCCACCGATAGGAGGCGGCTTCGATGCTAAGTAGTGGTGGCTTTAGCTAATAATGGCATCGCTTCAATTGTTAATTACGTGCCTTTTGCCGTAGTCGAACAGGGTTAGCGACTATTGGCGACGACGGCCTTAGCCATAATATTGTTGATGGCCTTAGCCATGTACATAACTTCGACTGTCGTCGAATTAATCGTTTGTCGTAGTCGAGCTGGGTCGACTTATTGACGACGATGGACTTAGCCACAATACTGTCGATGGCCTTAGCTATGTACATAACTTTGACTATCGTCGAATTACTCATTTTCTGTAATCGAGCTTGGTCGACTTATTGACGATGATGGCCTTAGCCATGTACATAACTTCGACTGTCGTCGAATTACTTGTTTGTCGTAGTCGAGCTGGGTCGACTTATCGACGATGATGGCCTTAGCCATTTACACGTTGGAGATGGCCTTAGCCATTCATACATTGGAGATGGCCTTAGCCATTTACACGTTGGAGATGGCCTTAGCCGTTTACACGTTGGAGATGGCCTTAGACGTTCATACATTGGAGATGGACTTAGCCGTTCATACATTGGAGATGGCCTTAGCCGTTTACACGTTGGAGATGGCCTTAGCCATTTACACGTTGGAGATGGCCTTAGCTATTCAGACATTGGAGATGGCCTTAGCCGTTCAGACATTGGAGATGGCTTTAGCCATTCATACATTGCAGATGGCCTTAGCCGTTCATACATTAGAGATGGCCTTAGCCGTTCATACATTGGAGATCATGCTAGTCCAGTCCCTTTGTCATGTCAGTCAGGAGAGTGCATGGAGTGGCTGGTATGATAAACTTGTTCCGCAAATATCTCCAGGTGTCCCCTCTGTCGCCTCGTTAAAAACCTTTCCGAGAAAACTCAATTGGGACAAAACTCGGGTAAGGGAAAAAGAGTGCGACTCGGGAGATGCCTTTTAGAAATGGAAATACTTGAGGTGGGCGACATTCCAATTGTTTTGGAGAGTTTTTCCTTCCATTATTTGTAATTGGAATGCTCCTTTACCTGCTGATGCTGTAATTTTGTAGGGTCCGTCCCAGTTGGTGTCCGGTTTTCCTTCGCTTGGGTCTTTTGATGCCAATGTTTTGGCTTTGAGGACGTAGTCTCTCACTTTGAGTGGTCTTACTTTGGCTCTTTTATTGTAGTATCTTTCGACTTGTTGTTTATGAGCCACCATTTTTATGTGGGCCATTTCTCTTCTTTCCTCGGCCTCGTCGAGGTCTTGAAGCCTGTTTATGTCCTTCTCTATTCCGCTGGTATGTGAATACCTCAAGCATGGTTCGTCGACTTCGACTGGTATGACTGTGCCGGTTTCGTAGACTAGTGAGTATGGTGTCTCTCCTGTGCAGGATTTTGGTGTGGTCCGATGTGCCCACAATACTTCTATTAGTAGCTCGGGACATAGCCCTTTGGCTTCCTTGAGTTTCTTTTTCAGTATGTTTAGTATTGTTTTGTTAGAAGACTCTGCTTGGCCGTTGGCGGTGGGGTGATATGGCGTGGAGAGTATTTGCTTAATGTGCCATTTGTCGAAGAATTTTGTCGTCTTCTGGCCGACGAATTGTCGTCCGTTGTCGCAGCTGATTTCCTTGGGGATGCCGAAACGGCAGATGATATTCTTCCATATGAAGGAAATGGCTTCTTGTTTGCGTATTTGTGCGTACGCACCTGCTTCCACCCACTTGGAGAAGTAGTCAGTTAAAACTAATAGAAATGAAATCGTACCTTTCCTCGTCTTGCTGGTAGGGGATCGACTATGTCCATTCCCAATTTGATGAAAGGCCATGGGGAAATGACTAAGTGGAGGGGCTCTCCTGGTTGGTGTATCATGGGGGCATACTTTTGACATTGTTCGCATCGGCGAACGTATTCCGTTGCCTCTTTCTTCATGGTGGGCCAATAATAATCGGCTCGTATTATGCAGCGTACGAGGGCGCGATTACCTGTATGGGCGTCGCAGTGACCCTTGTGTACCTCTTCAAGTACTGGTCTCGTTTGGTACGACCCTAGGCACTTGGCCAGGGGTCCGCCAAACGTCTTTTTGTAGAGCTCGTGGTTTATCAGGCAATACCTGGCAGTCTGTACGTGGAGCTTCTTTGCTTCTTTTTTGTCAAGTGGGAGTGTACCATCCTACAGATAGGATACAAATTGGTTGCGCCTGTCCCAAGTCAAATTTAAAGAGAGTACCTCAGTATGATCAATGGCTGAATGGAGGAGGGTGACCACGCTTTCTTTGTTGAAGTTTTTGGTGGCTGCGGTTAATTTTGCCAAACCGTCTGCTTCAACGTTCCGTGCCCTCGGAATTTATTTGAAGCGGCACTCGTCGAACTCAATCATTAATCTGTGGATCTTTGACTGATATTTTTGCAGTCTCTGCTCCTTGATTTGGTAAGTCCCAGTGACCTGGTTCACTACGAGTTGGGAGTCGCAGTGGAGAACGAGTCGTCGAGCCCTATATTTGATGGCTAGTTTTATAACTACAATAACAGCCTCGTACTCGGCCTCCTTGTTAGTTATTTTGCCCGTGGGGACCTCGAGAACGAGTCCCAGTCCTGATCCAGAGGCATTAGCGGCGCTGTCAGTGTAAAGAGTCCATAGATCGGTGTTGGAGGAGGTACGACGTGCTTCCAGTTCCGCTTCTGGCAGTATTTCTGCGCTGCAATCGGCTATAAAGTCGGCAAGTACTTGCGACTTGATGGCGTTTCTTGGGTTATATGATATCGTGCTCGCTGAGCTATATAGCCAATCTGGCGAGTCTGCCTGATAACTCAGGCTTTTGTAGGACACTTCTCAAGGGGAAGGTCGTTACTACGTTTATGGGGTGGCACTGAAAATAGGGTTGGAGCTTTTGTGAAGCTACGACCAATGCCAGGGCTAACTTTTCAAGGTGTGGATATCGTGTCTCGGCGTCCACTAAGATTTTGCTAATATAGTAAATAGGAGATTGCGTACCTTCATTTTTGCGAACCAAGACTGCGCTGATGGGGACCTCGGAGACGGCCAGATATACCAGCAGGGGCTCGCCTGGACTCGCTTTGGCCAGTAGTGATGGCGAAGATAGGTATGCTTTCAATTTTCTCAAGGATTTGACGCATTCCTCATTCCATTGTAACCCGTTGTCTTTTCTCAACACATTGAAAAATTTATGGCACCTGTCGGAGGACCGTGAGATGAATCTGGATAGGGCGGCTATTCGCCCCGTCAGCTTTTGTACCTATTTTTTGCTGTTCAGAATCTCAGGTATTGCATCTATCGCCTTGATCTGATCTGGGTTGACCTCGATGCCTCTTTGAGACACGAGAAATCCTAAGAATTTTCCCGAGGCTATGCCGAAGGCGCATTTCTCGGGGTTTAGCTTCATCCCGTACCTTCTCAATATTTCGAAGGCTTCTTTCAGATGGTCGACGTGGTCTTCTTTCTTTGTCGAGTTCACCATCATATCGTCGATATTGACTTCCATGGTCTTACCTAGCTGTTCTTTGAACATTCTGGTGACCAGTCTTTGGTACGTAGCCCCCGCATTTTTGAGCCCGAAGGGCATTACCTTGTAGCAATATGTCCCTTGGTGGGTGATGAAAGTTGTTTTCTCCTGGTCCTCCTCGGCCATCATGATTTGATTGTAGCCGGAATAGGCATCTAAGAATCTCAAAAGTTCGTGTCCCGCAGTGGCGTCGATCAATTGGTCAATGTGGGATAGTGGAAATGAATCCTTCGGGCATGCCTTGTTCAGATCAGTGAAATCCACATACATTCTCCATTTCCCGTTTTTCTTTTTGACCGTGACGACATTGGAAACCCACTGGGGGTACTTCGATTCTTTGATGGAACCGTTGTCCAGTAATTTGTCTACCTCCTCGCTGACCACTTCATTGATAGTGGCGTTGAATTTTCTTCTCATCTGTCGCACGAGCGGGTGTAATGGATCGACGTCTTATGGGTGGCGATGTCTCGCGGGATTCCCGGCATATCTGAATGGGAAAAAACAAATAAATCTGCATGGTTAGTTAGGAATTCACGATACTTACTCGGGTTGGTAAGGCCGTGCCCGATGTAGGCTTTCTTTGTGAGGTCGGCGTCGTCCAATTGGACTGGGTCGAGATCTTCGACCGTTGCTTTACAGGCTTCTATGACGTCGGCGTCTCTGATGGCGTCCGTTGTCAGGTTGACTTTAGTCCCCGACACAGCTGATTGTTATGCTTCTGCACTCACCCTTTTAGCTGTTTGGTGTGGATGCAATATTAAGCTATTTTGTAGCATTCCTGTGTGGTGCGCGGCTCGCCTCGAATTCTGAATACCCCCTACGGGGTGGGGAATTTGATCACTTGGTAAAAACTTGAAGGGACCGCTCGCATGGCATGTATCCATGGGCTTCCTATGATGACGTTGTAGACCGTTTCCTGGTTCATCACGTGGAAAGTTGTTTCTAGCGTGACTCCTCCTGCTAAAACGGGAAGTGATATTTCTCCGGATGTCCGTTCCACTGCATTGTTAAAACCAGTTAGTGTTATGCAATGCGGTATTACCTTACCCTCGAGTCCCATTTGTGCGAGGACCCTCAGGTGGATAATACAGGCACCACTTCTGTCGTCAATCATGATTCTTTTAACATACGTATCGGCGATACGTAAAGTGATAACTAAAGCATCGTAATGAGGGAAAGACAAACCGTCGGCATCGGACTTATCGAAGGTGATACTATCTTCGAAGTCGTCATACCGTTCATGGGCGATGGTCCGTTTTAGTTTGTGCGTGGTGGCAAACTTGACGTGATTGATTGCTGAGTCATCGTCGCCTCCGACGATCATGTTTATCGTGCGTGCGGGGGAGGGCAGCTTCGGTGGCCCATGTGGTTGTTCCCGTCCACGTGCAAATTTTATTTTCCCTTTGTCACTGAGTAATTCCCTCAGGTATCCCTAGTTCAGCATCCTAACCACCTCTTGCCGTAGGCCTATGCAGTTTTTGGTTTTGTGTCCCCGTTCCTGATGGAACTCGCATAGGACGTTTGATTTCCTTGTGGCGGGGTCTGATTTCATCTTCTACGTCCACTTCACTTTGGTGCCCAGCTTCTCCAGTGCGTACACTATTTCTGAAGGAGACACACAAAAGTTATGGGTAGATAATAAAAGAGGTGTACCTCTTTTGTTTCGGAGTGGGGCGACGTATCGCTGTAGAGCGTCCATATGCCTTGGTGGTGGATGGGAGGATCTGGTGTATGGCTGATGACGGTCTTTGTTGGAGCGTGGGAGTTGTTCTCGCCGTCCTTTATTGCGTCGATCCCTCCTTGTCTTTGAGAATATCGTCGTTAGCCATTGGATTGGCCCATTAAGATCATCCTCGTCCGCTCTTACTTCAGCGCAATAGGCGTTGTGGATTTCCTCCCATGTGGTAGGGAGATATTTCATGAGGTGGCTTAGTAGCTTCTTGGTTGCCCTCGAACCGTCCCTGTTTAGCCCGTTCTGGAAAGCGGCGACTGCCATACCTTCCGATACGTTTGGCAGACTCATCCTTACCCTGTTAAACCTGGCTAGGAAGTCCTTGAGTCCTTCCCCTGCGATTTGCCTGACGGCGAAGATGTCGTTGACCCTTGATTCCGCTTTCTTTGCTCTTGCATGGGTGGTGACGAACTTATCCGCCATTTCCTCTAATGTTGATATTGCCTTAGCTGGTAGCTGAGAGTACCACGTTAGGGCCCCTCCCGTCAACGTCTCACCAAACTTCTTCAACAGCACCGATAGTACCTGCTCTTTTGATAGGTCGTTGCCCTTCACAGCAGTGACATAGTGGATCAAATGATCCTCGGGATCTATGGTTCTGTCATATACCCTCAATTAGGGTGGCATCTTGAAGGTTTTTGGGATAGAGTGAGGGGCAGCTTCTTCGGTATATGGTTGTTCGACGAACCTTCCCACGTCGCATTTTGGTAGCAACTTGGGAGCACCGGGGATCCTGTCTACCCTCTCCTGATGCTCTTTCATTTGGTCACGAAGCCCCTTGTTTTCATTCTCCATTTCTTCCATCTTCTTTAGGATGGCTGTTAGCATGCCATCGTTGGCATGTGCTTCGATGGGTTTGTTATTTGCTCGTACAACCTCAGGTTCACCCATGGCAGCCGTGATGCTTACCGTTGGCATACGCCTGACGTTACTTTGCGGTGACTTCTCAAACAAGACACTTAGAGTACTTATTAGCCATTCTTCCAGTAGCTTCTTGACCACCGAGGGTGCTTCCTTAGCCACAGATGTGGAAGCTCCTTTTTCATGCAAGATCGTCAGATCTATAGATGGAGAAGGTGAGATCTCTGCACCTGGTGTGGTGCTAGGGGTTGCATTCAAGATACCCTCGTCACTGGCCTCGTTGAGAGGACCAAGGAGATTGGCTGTAACACCCACTATTGCTTTCGACCTTGTATTATTTTCGGCCATCTTTTCGTGTGGTGTAGAGAATGGTAGTTGGTTGTTCTCTAGGTGTATACTATGATTTTGATTCTCGAAATCCCCAGAGACTGCACCAAATTATTTGGCTCAAAAGTTATCAATATACTTTGTAAGCTTAAAAACAATCAAAAGATAAATGAGGGTAAATCGTAATCAAATATAATAAAACCTAGAGATAGAAAAGATGAAATTATTGTAGTAGATCTGAGAGTATGAACTAGAGAATAAGTGTTCGTTAGATGTAGAGATAGAGAGAGAGTAGGAGAAAATCAGAGAGTTGTATTATTTGAGAATAATAATAATATCCTTTATAATGGGAAAGTCTCCTTTATATAGCAGGAGGTCTTCCTCGAAATAATTATAAACGTACAAAAAGTAGTCAACGTCCCCCTAGTGAGGATGTTGAATTTTAACTGGCGTCGCCTTTGTCCCCACGCCCAAGGCGTACCCTTGCTTTAGTCGATGTATGCTCAATGGGCGTACCCATCGGCGTAGAGATATTGAGGGCCAAATTTGACCCTATACACTGAGTAACAACACTAATTACATTAAACATTTATACATTCATATCAAGTTGGTTATACCATTACAATATCGTAAAAAAATAACAACAAAAAGATAACTATAATAATTTAAGTGATCAAGTGTGCAAATCACTTACGAAACATACTTATACAGTTTACTTATAACTCAAAATTGATGATAACTGTGAGCACGTGATTTTTGCCTTGAGTGAATTATTCCCAAAAATTCAAACAAAATAATTTCTTTCATTATTTTTGCAATTTTGTGAATTTTTGTGTTAATTGTTTGCATTTATTTGTGCATTTTAATTCATATAGAAAATACAAAAAATATACATTTGGCATTCGCAATTAGGATTTAACTTCACATTTTAGGATTAATTAGGGGTTAAGTTGTTTTTAGAACGAAATATAATAAAAATAACAAAATAGTCTATTTTTGCATTTTTAATTTTTAATTGTTGAATTTGGGTTTACTTTATATGGGACTTAATCAATTTGTAAGAATTAATTAGTGTTGGAAATAAACTAGGTCTTTATTTTAATTTTGCATCTTTGTAAAATCAAAAATAAAAAATACAAATTGAAATACAATATAAAATAAGAAAAAGAAAGCAAAATGTAAAGCAAACAAAAGAGTGTTAAGTCATATTTGGACCAAATCCAAACAAACCCTTAGCCAAAATCTACCTACACCCGTTCCAGGCCCAATTTAGCCAAGTCCGGTCCAAGCATTTCAGTCTTCAAAACAAGCTAAACAACGTAGTATTGAGTCAGTACGACGTCGTTTTGAGCTAAGTGACGAAGTGATCTTGGCCATTCATCTCCTTCATCCCATTTTATCCTGTGAGGATTTAATCCATTACCTTGGCAACATGTGAGGGGGTTAAAATTCCGTAAGGACACACAAGAAACTTGTGGACTCGGAATATTTCTGATTCTCTACTATTTTCAAATTTCTTTAATTCTCCTAACAGTTTTTTTTTGATTTTTGGTTTAGCACAGTAACGCTCACAAACACAATTTCATAAATAAATAAAACTAATGACTATTACTCATATAAAGAACTATGATTACATGATGTTTATTCACTAACTACTATAACAATAACAACAAAAAAAACCCAATATAATCCTATAAGTGGGGTCTGGGGAGGGTAATATGTACGCAGACCTTACCCCTACCCCGTGGGGCAATTCACTAACTACTACGAATAGGCAAAAATAAAATTTAAACTACTTAATCTTCTTTAACCATAGATCCATCACCGATCAAATGGTCTATTTTTTTCTATCAGGGCGCTCAAAGAAGTCTGCCACATCTAAGTGAGTGATGTCAAATTCATTGTCATAGACAAAATTAGCTTCAGAACCTTTATTCTTTAGAGATGCTTGATAAAGCAACCAAATGTCTTGGTACACGATAAATATTTGCTCAATGTCTTTTTCCACCGCAACGATAGCATTCAGTTTCTGAACCATTTGCTTTTGGCTTCTCATCTTTCCCTTTTCATTTTTGGTGGTTATTTCTCTTTGGGGAATGATTAACACCAGAAAAATTTCTTCCTTGTCTACAGCCACGACCACGACCACGAATAGAGTCACGACCTTTTCCACGCTTAGTATCCACTTCAGGCAATGGTGTAGACCCAGTGGGTTGATTTTCGTGATTTCTCATGAGCAAATCGTCGTTTCGTTCAGTCACAAGGAGAAGAGAAATCAACTCTGAGTACTTCTTAAAACCTTTCTCTCAGTACTGCTGTTGCACGACCATATTGGAGGCATGAAACGTTGTAAAATTTTTTTCAAGCATATCATAGTCAGTGATAGTATCTTCAAGAGTTTCAATTTAGAAGTAATTTTGAACATCGCGGAATTATATTCAGAAACAGACTTAAAGTCTTGGAGCCTCATATGAGCCCAATCATATCATGCTTGTGGAAGAGTGACCAACTTTAAGTTGTCATATCTTTCCTGTAAGCCATTCCACAAAATAAGTGGGTCTTTGAATGTGAGATTCTATTTTCAACCCTTCATCAAGGTGATGGCGCAAGAAAACCAAGGCTTTAGCACAGTCTTTGGTGGATGCTTTAGTTTTGTCTTTAATGGCGTCTGACCTATAGCATCTAAATAGATTTCAGCATCCAACACACATGTCATATAGTTCTTGCCCGAAATTTCAAGGGCAACAAACTTTCTTTTCATAATATCAGCCATAACTAAAAGAGGAGAAAAGTTATAACTTAGTCTTCTCAAAGAGCTTCTTGAGACGGTAGAGTCTTGTGCTGATAACGTGTTAAGAAACAATAAAAGTAGAAGAATAATATTGCAGAGAAAGAGAAAGAGAGAATTCTTATTGAATTTTGGGATGATTTACAATGGAATAGAACCCTCTATTTATAGAGAGAGAGTGACTTAGCCGCCAAGTAATAAACTCTAGAATCTCTCGAAATATAAACATTCACCTAAAATAAAATTCTATTTATAACATATACCAATTTTTTGGTTCACTTATTGTATATATATATATATATAAAATCAAAATTAAACTTTCACTATAGTCTTCATCATCTCGATTTTTTTATTTTAGGTAAAACTCCATTAGTTTTCGATACTTCCTTTTAAAACGTCAAATGATTGCTAATATTATCTGAATCTCAATTTTTACCTAAAAAAAATAACAAACACAAGTGCTTAATTATGTTTGATTTTTTCCATTTTCTTGATATAATACAATTACATTTAATGTGAAAGATTTTTGGAGAACTTTTTACGTTTTCCTCTATCTTGCAAAGAATTGTTAATTATCCTGAAATTCGATTATGCGGGTTCATTTTGCTACTCGTTAAAACATACACTTGCCATAAAAGGACAAGCGTGTGGGAGAGGATTTTAATCCCTTAATTTACGGGTTCTTATGCCACTTTTACTTGGAGTTAACTTTAATCAGTAGGTTTTATGATCTTATCCTCTTCATCCATTTAACTCTTTCACTTCACAATTCAATCTCTCTCTATATTTAGGCACATTTATCTCTCTCTATATATATAATTAATGTTGAAATTTGAATACAAACACACAGCCAACGCAACGAAAATTAACTAAGAAACGTACCTTCAGCCATTGTTGTTCAAGCGTTGTAGGGAATCGTCTTTGAAACCTTTAGCAGAAAACCTAGAGAGCCTTCTAGCCTGTGCCAATCGTAGTATGCCAGACTGATGGAGTCACATGCGTATTTATATGTAGGCTAGGGACTCTTAGGCAATTACTTTAGCCGTAGGGACTTCTCCATAAATTATAATTACCCTAGGGACTCCTAATATATGGTAATTTCTTTCCATCAAAGAAACTACCATATATGCATAACTACAGAATATTATCTGATATATTATTTCCTTTGGGAGACAAGGTAAATAATTTATTATCTTACATGTGGGTCACACTAGAAGTCTCTAGAAGAGACGGTAATTTCTAACGTTCTCCCACTTGGCCCACCTATTAAAATCAGATAATCCTTTATGAGAGATAAACATATAATATGGCCATAAACTTTATCACTCAATTAAAAGTTATGCAACAATCACTTTAACTAGAATATATTATTACACGAATCATGGCGGTCATGCTTTTAAACAAACACTTCCTTCCATGTACTACAACGCACAATATATTCTAATAAAGTGTCTAACAACTTTATGAATGAGCTTAATATAAGTCATTCAAAGTCCAACTTTATTGATCCAATGATCACAAATAATACATGAAAATCCAAAAGTGTGCATTGTCATGTATATCAAAATAAACATAATGTCTAGACAAAATTCCTGCAACAGTGACAATACAAACTGCAGGATACCAACGAACTCAAAAACGGAGCAAAATCACACTTACGAGTTTGAGAGAAAGAGACTGTGAATTAGGATGCAGTATATTCAGAAAGAAAAAAGTTATAGAGTATTTTTCGTATATAGAAAATGCAGCATTGCCTCAGAATTTATAGGCAAATATCAGAAGAGGTGTTTGGAAAAGGTGCCTTTTCTGAAAATACGCTGTCTGCCGCGGTTCTACCGCGATCGCGGCAGAACCACGGCCAGAGGGGCTCTCGGAATCTGCCTGCCGCAGTTCTACCGCGGTCGCGGTAGAACCGCGACCAGCGAGGCCCTCTGAACGTATTTTCAGCAGTGATTTGGAATTTTAATTAATTATTAAATAATTAAATAAATTTTGTCCAAAAATATTCTTATCGATCGATCATTTGACAAATCCAAAGCCGAAGCCGAGCCGAGCGAGCGACGACGACGGCGTGATGGTTCATTCTCTTCAACTCTTTTTAAGAGCTTTAAGAAGTGAATCTATATATAAGCACACAAATGTGATTGTCCCTCACCAATGAGGGACAAAGTGCAAGACAAAAGTTCATTTCTTCAAATTTTCATTTTTCCTCCATTTCCAATTCACACTTCTTCTACTTTAAAGCCCAATGGCTTAAAGTCCAACAATCCCCCACATGAATGGGAATGGCTGTATCAAGAAAGATCATAGATGAAAGCTATGTGATTTTGCAAGTAAGGATTAATTGCATCTGGATAAGTAGGTTTCCCTTTGAACTTTCCGTAGTGAACATATGTCGGATATACTCGGTCAATCGGTAGATTTGATATCTTTGAACCGTCGAACTTTAGTGTATACCTAGACAACCATATGTCACACAACCAACCCTTAACCGTCTATTGGTTCCCATTGTTGTGTTCGTTTTAGCCATGAACACCGCCTGGTTTCATAAATGCGTAGAAAATTAGCCTTACAGAATTCTCATTGAAGCGACTTCCACTTTGCACTTACATAGGTGATTCCTAAACGTGTAATCCTTTAGATTGACACTATTTGATAAATACCTCATCAAACTTAGGTAATTATTAAAGAACGTGTAAAGTTCTATCCTTGTTACTGAACATTGTCTTCATCACGAGAATGGACCAAAGTTTATATTTTGACAATGTTGAACCGGTCAATCATAACTTTGTTTGAGCTCCTTGAACCTAGATCTCGGAACATCCAAAATTCT
>MU678294.1:30004-48623 GCA_026770625.1 Nicotiana glauca
AACTCGAACAACGACCTTTGATATATTTTGCCAAACGAAATCCCGGACAAAAAATGAAACTGGAGTCTCTTAAAGAAAACCTCAACTGAAACCAAGTTATCAATGAAACCCCGAATGGAATTTGAAAATTTCAGCAGATGATCGAAACTTTGGACATAAGCAACGACCCTAAAACTGAAACTGGATCGCGAACAAGGAAACGAATTCTTTTCTATTTTCGTTAAGTAAAACTAAAAGAAAAATGGACGAATTTGGAGAACATGGTCGTTCGTTGGTTTATGGGTGTTTTCCGATGGTGAAGAAAGGTCTCTTGGTCTTTGGAAGGGCTGGAGTTGCTGCTGAAAATCTGGTGAAGTTGTGTATGAAGCTGGTCGTTTGGAACTGATGGTTGAAAAGAATTGAGAAGCAGAAGGGCTGTTGCTTCAAAAATGGAGCAAAGATCTTTGTGGAGAAGATCATGTGAGGAATTGGAAAGACAAAAGAAAGAATCGGAAAAATGCTTGTCTTATGGAATTGGGTCACTTTAGTTAAATACCCATTCAAATCCTTCCCAATCCAGGCCCAAAATTGATCCCCACCCAGTCCAAGCCAGCTAGTTCAGACCATCCAACAACGTAGTATAAGGCCAATACTATGTCGTTCTGAGTTCTTTAAGTAATCAAACCTTGGCCATTCTTCTTGTTTCATCTAACGGCCTAAAACACTTCTCCAATATTATTTAAAAATGTCTGAAACTCCTCAGAGACGGTCAGTTCCCAAGCCCCTTCACTTCATCTTCTCCTACCTCAGGAACCTTAATCGGCTGCCCTGAATTTCTTCGCCATTTCCGGCCGGTGATGGAGCTCAAATACCACCAAAATCCAACCATACAACCATCACCCTTACCTCAGCCCCGATTATTGCGTTTGTTAGAATAAATTTCTTTTGGAAGAACTGTTGATATAATGAAAAGGGAGTGGGAGATTTGATGAAATGGGAGCAGGTGGTACGCCTACCATGGAAATATTGAGAAATGGGATTGAGTTGCACGCTTGCAATGAGATATGTACTGACAGTGAAATTTGCTTTTATTTCCTTTATCCGTGTTAGAGTTAATTCATTGATATTCCTTATTATTCCGTATTATCTGTTATATCGGAGCATGTTCCCCTCCCATTCAAAACGATTATTCTTGTTATTTTCCCGCTGTAGAAATATATATAACTACTCAGGTTTATATGGTAGTCTAGTCTAGCCTCGTCACTACTTCATCGGAGTTAGGCTAGGCACTAACTAGCACATGGGGTCGGTTGTGCTGATACTACACTGTGCTCTTTTGCACAGCTCCAGGTACCGGATAGGAGTAGTAGTTTGGGAACTAGTATTTAGTCCACCGAGACACCGAGGTAGCCTCGTAGGCATCCGCAGGCCTGGCGTCTCCTCTCTCTTGTATTTTAGTCTGTTATCTCATGTTTTCGAGACAAGCAATGTTACAATTCTTTCAAACGGATATAGTTAGTAAATCTTAGTAGTCCGTGAATGTTGTGGCACCAGTTCTGGGTAGAGGCATATGTGGATCTTCCTTATTATTTTGGTTTATTTCGTTTAAGTCTTCCACTAAATTACAAATTTCGCTGTTGTTTAATTATTTATTTCTTGCTAACTAAATTGGTAAAAATGGATCTAAAACAAAAGTATTTATGGATTCTAAATGCGTGGCTTGCCTAGCTTCTATGAGTAGGAGCCATCACTACTCCTGAGGGTGGAAATTCTGGGTCATGACAAGTTGGTATGAGAGCTCTAGGTTACATAGGTCTCACGAATCACGGACAAGCTTAGTAGAGTCTGAGGGATCGGTACGAAAACGTCTGTATTTATCCCCCAGAGGCTATAGAGTTAGGAAATGTTTCACTTCTATTCTTTTCTATCGTGCGATTTTTGTTCTCTCAGTGCTAAATTGAAACATCTACTCTTGTCCTTTCGTGAATGGCAAGGTCATGTACCGCTTCTTCAGCTGAGCGGCAGCATAGACCGGTGATAGATCAGCTATGTCTTCAGAGGCTTTGTGGAGATTGGATGAGTTTCCCCGAGCTTTTCACTATTACTTTTAGCGGTGCATCTTCTGAAGATCTCCAAGATTATCTGTACAGCTGTTATGAGGTTCTCAGGAACATGGGGATCGTGAAGACAAATGGGGTTGATTTTTCTACTTTTCGCTTGTCTGGATCCGCCAAGACCTATTGGAGAGATTATTAATTGTCTAGACCAGACGGATCGCCAGTTTCGACTTGGGAGCAGCTCACGCATCTATGCCTAGAGAAGTTTCTCCACATCACTTAGAGAAAGGTATTAGAGGTAGAGGTAGAGATGCTAGAGGTGTAGGTAAAGGTATTAGAGGTGGAGGTGCAGGTATTGTTCTGGTTTGTGATAGAGATGCTTTAATGTTATTTGATCCAGGGTCTACGTATGCGTATGCATCATCTCATTTTGCACCGTGCCTCGTCATGCCTAGAGATTCACTGAGTGTTCCTGTTTATATATCTACACTGGTAGGTGACTCTATTATGGTCGATCGAGTCCATTGTTCGTGTACAGTAGTGATTAGAGGTTTTGAGACTTGTGTAGATTTACTTCTTCTGGACATGGATGAATTCAGTGCTATATTAGGATGGACTGGTTATCACCTTACCATGCTACCTTGGACTGCCATGCCAAGACTGTGACCTTAGCTTTACTAGGTATGCCTCTTTTAGAGTGGAGAGGGACTCCTGGTCATTCTACCCGGAGTGTTATATCGTATGTGAAGGCTCGACGTATGGTCGAGAAGGGGTGTTTGCCCTATTTAGCCTATGTTCGTGATTCCAGTGTTGAGGTTCCCTTTATTGATTTTATTCCCGTCAATTGTGAGTTCCCTGATGCTCTGGGCACTCAACCTATTTCTATCCCGCCATATCGTATGCCCCTGTCTAAGTTAAAAGAGTTGAAAGAGCAGTTGCAAGATCTGCTTGAGAAGGGTTTCATTAGCCCTAATGTTTCGCCTTGGGGTGCGTCGGTGTTGTTTGTCAAGAAGAAGGACGGATCGATGAGAATGCATAATGATTATCGGCAGTTGAACAAGGTTGCAATCAAGAATAAGTATCCATTGCCGAGGATTGATGATTTGTTTGATCAGCGTCAGGATGCCAAGGTAATTTTTGAAGATTGACTTGAGATCTGGCTACCATCAGTTGAGGATTTGGGCATCCGATGTCCTAAGATAGCTTTCCGCACTCAGTACGGGCATTATGAGTTCTTGGTTATATCATTTGGGTTGACAAATTCCCCAGCAGCTTTTACGGACTTGATGAGCCGAGTGTTCAGGCCTTATTTAAATTCATTCATGTTAGTCTTCATGAAGATATTTTGATATATTCCCGCAGCCGGGAGGGGCATGAGCAGAACCTTAGAGTGGTTCTTCAGACTTTGATAGATAGTCAGTTATATGCAGAGTTCTTGAAGTGTGAGTTGGTTGAGTTTAGTTGCATTCCTGGGTCATATTGTGTCAGCAGAGGGTATTCAGGTTGATGTGAAGAAGATTGAGGCATTCAAGAACTGGTCTATACCAGCATTAGCCATAGAGATTCAGAGTTTATTGGGATTGGCCATCTACTATCGTTGGTTCGTGGAGGGGTTTTAATCTATTGTAGCCTAGTCGACCATATTGACCCAGAAGGGTTCCTAGTTCAGATGGTTGGATGAGTGTGAGGTGAGCTTTTAGAAGCTCAAGACAACTCTGGGCCTTATACGGTCTACTGTGATACTTCCCGTGTTGGGTAGTGTTTAAGCAGGATGGCAAGGTCATTGATTATGTTTTGAGGCAGTTGAAGATTCATGAGAAGAATTATCCGGTTCATGATTTGGAGTTGGCAACCATAGTTCACGCATTGAAGATTTTGAGGCATTATCCATATGGTGTGGCATGTGAGGTGTTCATAGATCACAAGAGTCTTCAGTATTTGTTTAAGCAAAGGGAGTTGAAGTTGAGGCAGATGAGGTGATTGGAGTTGTTGAAGGATTTTGATATCGCCATTTTTATCATCCAGGAAAGGCCAATGTGGTGGTTGATGCCTTGAGTAGGAAGTCAGCGTATTTCATTCCTGTGGCAGACTCCTATTCATCCGAAAGGTTAGCTGAGATCTATATTCGGGGGATTGTTCGCCTTCATGGTAAGCCTGTATCTATCATTTCGAACCGGGGTACGCAGTTTACCTCATGCTTCTGGAGAGCAGTTCAGCGAGAGTTGGGCATACGGGTTGAGTTGAGTACAACATTCATCCCCAGACGGACGGACAGTCTGAGCGTGATATTCAGATTTTGGAGGATATGCTCCGAGTTTATGTCATTATCTTTGGAGGTTCGTGGGATAAGTTTTTGACTTTAGTGGAGTTCGCCTACAACAACAGCTACCAATCAAGCATCCAGATGGCTCCTTATAAGGCTTTATATGGTAGGCGGTATCGGTCTCCGGTTGGATGGTTTGAGCCGGGAGAGGCTCGGTTGTTAGGTATGGATTTGGTTCAGGAGGCCTTGGACAAGGTCAAGATCATTCATGATAGGCTTCGTTCAGCTCAGTTCAGGCAAAAGAGCTATACAGACCGCAAGGTTCGAGATGTGGCTTTTATGGTTGGTGAGAGGGTATTGCTCCGAGTGTCGCCTATGAAGGGCGTGATGATATTTGGAAAGAAGGACAAGCTCAGCCCTAGATTCATCGGTCCATTTGAGATCTTTGATCGAGTGTGAGAGGTGGCTTATAGACTTGCATTGCCGCCGAGCTTATCAGTCGTGCATCCAGTGTTTCATGTGTCCATGCTTTGGAGGTATCACGGCGATCCAGCCCACGTGTTAGATTTCAGCACTGTCCAGTTGGATAAGGACTTGTCTTATGACGAGGAGCCGATGGCTATTCTAGACTGCAGTTTCGTCAGTTGAGATCCAAGAGTTTTTCTTCTGTTCGTGTTCAGTATAGAGGTCAGCCTCCCGAGGCATCGACCTGGGAGTCCGAGTCCGATATGCGGAATCGTTATCCTTATCTTTTCCTTGACTCGTGTACTTCCTTCTTCTGTCCGTTCAAGGATGAACGGTTGTTTTAGAGGTGGAGAATGTGACGACCCAAAGGGTCATCACCTGTTTTAATTGAATTTTGTGTCTCCGAGGCCTTGAAAACCTCATTTAGAATTGCCTCGATTTGCGTGCGCAGTCCGGGCGCATAACCAGAAAGCTTAAATGTGAAATTCTGTGAAAAATGCTAAATTCTGATGTTAAAATGAATAATTTTACTTTGGTCAATATTTTGAGTAAACGGACCTAGACACGTAAATTGACGGTCCCGGAGGGTCCATAGGAAAATATGGGGCTTGGACATATGCCTGGAATCGAATTCCGAGGTCCCAAACCCGGGAAATGAATTTTTTTATAAAATTATTTTCTGAAATTATTTAAGAAAATTTGAAATGAAAATTGATTAGAACGTGTTGGTATCGGGTCCGTATTTTGGTTCCAGCGCCCGATACAGGTCTTATATATGATTTAAGTTGTTTCTGTGAAATTTGGTTGAAAACGAACGTCATCTGAAGTGATTCGGACCTAAATTGGAAAATTTGAAGTTTTATGAAGTTTGAAAGAATTCATGAATTTTGAGGTGTAATTCGATGTTTATGATGTTATTTTGGCGATTTAATCGCGCAATTAAGTCTGTAGGATGTTTTTGAGGTTGTGTGTATGTTTAGTTTGGAGCCCCGAGGGCTCGGGTGAGTTTTGGATAGGCCACATGTGCATTTTTAACTTTAAAAAATTTGCTGGTGTTTCATACCTACAGGCTTCGCAGTCGCAAATGCAAGATCGCAATTGCGAGCCTGCTATCGCAAAAGCGAAAGGTGACCTGGGCAGCTTCCTTTGCAAATACGAAGTTTATGTTGCGAATGCGAAACTGGGGTTGTCGCAAATGCGACATTTTTTGTCACAAATGCGAAGTCCCCCATTTTGTTCAGTTTTTGCAATTGCGAACATGGCTTCGGAATTCCCACATCTGAGGGTCGGGATTCGCAATTGCTAACCCCTGCTCGCATTTCCCATATCAGAGACCTGCAATTTTGCACTTAAACGACTCATTTTTCATATTTTCTCAAACCCAAACACACTTTGGCGATTTTTTAAGAATAAGTATTCTTCCAAATCAGCTGTAAGTTAGTTTTTACTCATTTCTTTCAATCACTAACATCTTTTAATATGATTTCAACCAAAAATCAAAGATTTTCATGGGGAAATTGGGTGCTTTGGGTAGAACCTAGGTTTTTCAAAAAATTGAGGATTTGGACCTCAATTTGAGGTCCGATTTCAAAACAAATTATATATTTGAGTTCGTGGAGGAATGGGTAATTAGGTTTTTGTTCGAACCTCGAGTTTTGACCACGCGGGCCTGGGGGCGATTTTTGACTTTTTAGGCAAAACTTTGGAAAATTCATTTTCATGCATTGAGGTTGATTCATTTAGTGTTTATTAATGTAATTAAGTAATTTGTGATTAGATACAAGCGAATTGGAGGTGGAATCACAGGGTAAAGCTATAATTGAGGCTTGAGTTGTATTCAAGGCATTGAGGTAAGTGTTTGGTCTAACCCTAGCTTGAGGGACTAGGAGTTGAGTTTTATTTCCTAATTGCTTCTTGTTGAGTGCCACGTATAGGCATGGTGACGAGTATATATACGTTGGTGTCTATCATGACCATGAGTCTTTAAATTGTGAATATCTTGATTTCGTTGTATTTTTCTTGCCTTGGTGATGATTCCTATTTGTTATGAAAACTTGTGAAAGGAAATTGTGACCTACGAGCATCGAGGAACATTGACTCAAGTTATGTTACAAATGTGAAAGTATATGAAATGATTGAACCCCTTTGGGGCATTGACTCACGTATTAAAGTGAGATATGAAATAAAAGTGAAAGAAAGATACAGAGTATTTGAATTGTTCCCTTGCCGGGATATTGTTGCTTATTGATTATTTTTCCTTGCTGGGACGTTGAGATTATTGATGTTGTACCCTTTGTGAGAACGTGATTTTTTCCCTATATGAATTACTCCTAGAAATTCAAACAAAATAATTTCTTTCATTATTTTATAATTTTGTGGATTTTGTGACATTTTGTGGTAATTGTTTGCCTTTTGTTTGTGCATTTTAATTAGTAAAAAATACAAAAATACTTGGCATTTTCATTTAAGGGTTAATTTCATATTTTTAGGATTAATTAGTAACTAAGTTACTTTAAAGAGAAGAAAATAACAAAAATAATTTATTTTGCATTTTTAACAATTAATTTTTTGAATTTTTCTTAGTTTGCATTTAAATTAGGAGTTAGTGTATTTGGAAATTAAGTAGTATAAGTTTAGATTCAATTTGGGTCTTTATTTTTAATTTTGCATTTAACAAAAATTAGAAAAATCATAAAATAAAAAAATAAAAAAAATAAAGTAAAAGAAGAAGAAGAGAAAATTAAACAAAAACAATTTGCTTTCATAAATTACCAAAGCTTGGGCCAGGTATGTTTCAGCCCAAAATGCCTCAAAACCGGACCAATTCACACCCCCCAGTCCGGCCCAAACGTCCCCACCCGATCTAGTCCTCAAGTTATCAAAACGACGCCGTTTGGCGTCAAGGAATCTAGACCATCCATCTCCTCAATCTAACGGCCCAGGTTCCATCTCGTTAATTAAATAAAAATATCCAAATTATTCAGTAAACCTAGAGACCAAACTCATCTTCATCGTACCATGTTCCTCCGTCGACCTTCTCCGCCTTATGCCGCGCCGGAAATCGCCTCACGGCGGTGACCGGTCTCCGTTCCCGTCCAAAATAATACCCTAGAATCGCCTCGTTCTCCTCTTTCCAAATCCCCAAACCGCTTCCCTTTAATCCCACCCAACCTCGTCAAATCTTAGATCAAAGGATTCCGGGCAAAACCCTAGGTGACCCAATCCCATCCAAATTAACACCATAGAACCGTCTTGTTCTCCTCTCTCAAACCCCCGAACCCCGTCCCTCAAATCTAAACAGAACTTCTCGAATATTAATTTGAAGTTTCCGACCAAAACCCTAAGTTCTCCAAACCCTACCAAATTGACACCACGTGACCTCCTCACTTCCCTCATGAGGAATTCGTCATCATTAGCATTCAAATCTCATCGGAGATAGTCGAATTTTGAATCTGAAGAGCTATGCAACTTTAACAGTTATACATATGAGTTCTCTTCTTTTTTATGTTTGATTTCTGTGCTGTTAAGATTAGGTTAGTTTATAATTAGTGTGTTAGATTTTAGATTAGGTTTGTAATTACTGGTTCTGAAATCGGATAATTGTTCTGTCTAATTCTCCCCATGTTAGTTGTATAGTTTAGTTATCCTCACCTGATTAGTGTTCCCATGTCAAATGTTTTGTTTCGTTTTAATCCTTTATCTGGTTTAATTCTGTTTTGTGATCTCCATTTTGATTGACTGTCAGTTCGACCATGTGTTTGTTTTGATTAGGGAATGGATGTTTATGACTTAGTTTAATTTCGTTTGAGTCACTTGACATGTTCAATCAAATTAGTGTAGTTTGAATTGATAGGTCTTGAGTTCCATTCTCCTGTTTAATTACCTAGGTTAATTAATTAATTTGTAGAATCTGTTTAGTCTTAGTTGAATTTTTGTTCCATTGAGTGATTAACTATGGTTATTCACTGAGTTGAAGGGGTTGGGGGTTTGATTAGTATCAGCTTAGTGATTTCATGGGTAATACAGGGACAATAAGAATAATTCACTTTAGGGAAATCCATTTAGTAATTGAATTTAGAAGCCACTATAAGTACCTAGAAGGGGTTGAAATTGAATTTCATTAGCTTTTAGTGTACTAACTTGTGACACAAGTCTGAAAATAAGGGACTAAATGAGTAAATAAAGAGGGACTAAAAGGCAACTGAAAATCTGAAATATTCCTAAAACTCTGCCTATAAAAGGCAGTGTATATTGCCGTGAAGAACAAGTTTTGAGCTCCAGAGAATTCCCCCCAAAAAGTGCTCTCTAGTTTTCAGATCTGCATTTGAAATACAACATTCAAAAAACCAGAAAACACTAGAAAACCTTCAAAAATCCAAAAAATATTGTTCCATTGACAAACTTTAGGTTAATTTCAAATTTTATTTATGGATTCACATCTTTTAGTTTAAAATCTGATGGCTGAAGTTTCAGAGGCTCACTAGAATGATTTCGAGCGAATTTGGGTTTAATTGATCTAGTTTTGGTTGAGTTTTGGTCTGTTGAAAGTTTCGAGTGTGTTCAGGGTTCATTTTCAAGGTTATTTGGTTTATTTTAGTGCTATTCATTCCTGGACTGAGACTGACAACATTTGCTTGGGCTGTGATTTCGATTTTGAGCTGTTTTTGACTCTCTGATCTCTGCTGATTTCCACTTCTTCTTCTTACATTTCCCATCTCCCGGTACATACTTTGAGACTGTTGATGTGGCTTCATCTGCTGAAAACTGAAATGAAATTGAGGCTTATGCTCTGCAGTGGAATTGCAATTTAAATGATTCTGTTATGTTTTGGATACTGTAATTAAACTAGGACTGTTTTAAATCTCGAGGGACTTTGTACTGTTAATTTGGAATGGCATGAGCCGTAGTTAATTTAGTTTGTTTGTTTAGTTTAAACGTTCAGAACTAGAAGATAATTTGAGCCTAAAACTGGTTCAGGAACCTGTTGTGCACTTGTGTTAATGACTGAGTATTTGAACTGTTAGGAGTAGATAATTCTACAGTCATCTGATAAAATAGTTTCATGATGAGCTATAGTTAATTCCCTGACTGTTACCTCGCGTATTTGCTTAGGAAGTAGCTCAGTAGCGAATCAACATTTCTGCTCATATTTGTATAAATTGTTTGGAATTGCTGGAATTGAATCAGCTTAGTATGTGTTAATCTGAAATCATAGGACAATGAATCGACATTGACTATAATTGAAATTAAAATCAGAAATGCATGATCCCATAGGCACAAAACTATAGTTGATCCTGTAGACTTAGCTTGTTCATGTTTAATTACAACTACGATTAACAGAAATTCACTCGTGAGGAACAAATCAGTTCAATTGAAGTGCATGTGCTTTTGATAATTGTGTATTTAGCCCAAAGGTGTTAGCCAGGCCTGAAATTAGAAAGGCAGTGGGTTTGTGGATTTAGCGAAGGCCCAGGTAGACCAATCTTGTGAATGAAACCTGGGTCTGCATTTGAACATAAGTGGAGTCCATTTACGGACATGCTGAAAGTGTGCTATTTTTCTTACTCATGTGGTTGAGTTTAGACGACTTTAAAATTGGACCTTGGGGCCTTGGGCTTCTCAAGTAATTAGGCTTTGATAGAGACCAATTAAATAGAAAATCATAGTTTACTTTAGATTGGACCTTTAAATAAAAAATGAGATGAGCCTCGCCAAATAAAATGCCAAAATTGTAGGGCCCTCTTTAGATTTTATGTTAAAATACTTAGAATTCGGGACGGGCCGTTTAGTGAATTTCACGGCCCTCCTCAAAGATAATAATGCGTTAGTCTCTTTAGGCACGTATTTTAATAACATTACCTTCCTAAACTCGGGTGCACATTTATGTGACCCAAATCCAAATCACAACGAAGTCGAAATGTGTCAAAAATTACGGGTGCATTTATGTGATGCGGTTCGAGACATGTTTTCACGACGTTGCAATTTCCTTAAAATAATAATAATAAAAGCGGTTCAAAGTTAAAAACACATAGGTCAAAATATGTACTAAAATCAAATAAATAAGCCAAATATGATAGTTGAGTGACCGTGCTAGAACCATGGAACCCGGGAATGCCTAACACCTTCTCCCGGGTTAACAGAATTCCTTACCCGAATTTCAAGTTCGCGACTGTAATACAAAGTCAAACCCTTTCCTCGATTCGGGATTCAAACCGGTGACTTAGGACACCATAAATCTCCCAAGTGGCGACTCTGAATCTCTTAATGAACGAATCCCGTTTCGATTGTCCTTTAATTAGAAAAACTCCCTTTATTATACCCTTCACGGGGTGTAGTAGCAAAAAAGAAGGTGTGACAGCTTTGGCGACTCTGCTGGGGATACAAACCCAGAACTTCGGTTTAGGGTTTAAGAATTCGAGCTTAGAATAATTGTTATGTTTGGCTTTATCTCATTTTCCTACATGTTTCATGCTAAACGTGCTAAATGCTTTACCGCTTTGATATTATCTGAACTGTATATAAACTGTGGCGAAACCCTTCTCTTCTTACCTCCGGGGTTGTGCTTACTGGTTGAGACTCCCTATTCTATTAGTGTCATACCCTGAAATAAGAAAGAGGCCAGACAAATTACTAAGTCGGATGGCCTTTTGGTTCCCAGTACGTAGCCCCCTCCCCGACTCGAGTTGTCCGCTCGGGTACACAGTCTAGAACACATACCCAGGTTTTGAACCTAGAATAACTTGACTTCATGCCGGATCCCTAGTAGGAGCGCTTATTTGCATCACGTGCATATGACTTAGGGGACTCAAAACAGGGGTTGGGTCCGTCTAGGACAAGTAACCGGATATGAGAAAGACCACCCTGATGCATCTTACGTGTTGCATGTACATTTATTTGTCTCGGACTCGCATGCTGACCGACTTGATTATTTGGGGAAAAGTGAAAATTAAAAATAGCAATGTAGGGAGTTGACTATCAATTTTAGAAAAAATGCCAATGGTGCCGAAACTCTGCCGGATTTTTGAGAAAAATACGAAAAGAGTTTTTAAATAGTTTGTTTTATTTGCCAATGAAAAGGAAAAACAAAAGAGTTTTATTCTCAAGTAGTTTGATGAAAAAGAAAATACAAAAAGAGTTTTGTTTTCGAAAATAGTTAATGTTATTGCCCGAACTACGCTGGTTTGATTCTCACCGGATGTGAGATACGTAGGCAACCCTCATCGAGTTCAACCACTCCTTTTGCAAAAATAGCCCAAAATACCAAAACTTTAATTTTTATCCAATAAGTTGGGTGACGTCATTCTTGTTTAAAAATAAGCCGAATGTCCCCAAAAGGGAGTCGGAAGGCTATTTTTTGCAAGAACAGCCACCCTGAATCATTTTTTTTGAACGGTTAGCGAGCACAGCCTTAAAATCTTCTCCCGAAGTGCTGAAAGGTCGTATCTGCAAAACCGGCTTTTTATTTTAAATCAAAATTTGAATAAAAAGAATGGTGTCATTTTTTTTTCCTCTAGGTCAAAATAAATGATTAAATCACCTTAATAAATATGCAGGATGAGCACGATTCAAAATGAACCTTTCTCAATCATGAATAAAATCCCTTCGAAGTTGTGTCTATGGAGGAACGATCTGGGCAAAGAAGGACAGAGCGAGGTCAACAAATATTTGAAAGGGCTTACCGGTTTATTAGAGATTGCACCTCGGGGAGACATTATAAGAGCACTAATCACATGCTGGGACACGGCACACAACGTGTTCCATTTTTCAGACTTTGAACTTACCCCGACACTAGAGGAGATAGCTGGCTACATCGGAAAAGATGAGGTTCCTTTAAGGCACAAGTACTTAGTTGCCCTGAGAACTGTAGTCGTGCACAGATTTTTAGACTCTCTTAAGACAAGCAGGACGGTCCACAACACAGATTTGGCAAATGGTTTTTGTACTCTACATTTCATATATCACATATATGGCCACATTGGGGGGTTCAACAACCCGGAAAGCAAGATATGTAGCAAAGTAAACCACCAAAAATGGGAGGAACATAGACGTTTCGCTTTCATGGTAGTCTTTCTGGGGCTTTTGGTCTTCCCAAGGAAGGATGGTAACATTGACATAAAAATTGCTGGGGTCGTCAGCACTTTAATGACTCAAGCCAAAAGCACTCTTGCGCCTATGATATTAGCCGAAATCTTCCGCGCCCTTACAACTTGCAAAGCCGAGGGAAACTTCTTCGAGGGGTGAAATCTACTGTTGCAAATGTGGATGACCGAACACCTGTGCCATCGTCCTCAGTTCCTGAGTTATGGTCTACAGAGAAAACCTGTATAGAGGAGTTTTATATGAGGATTAAGGGGGTCTATTTGCCTGAAGGATTCACGGGCTGGACAACATACTTTTGGTCCCTCATTGCCAGTCAAATAGAGTGGACGTTTGGATAGTTACCTGTTGATGAAATAATATATATGCCAGCAGCAAGGCCACATTTCCTCTTGATGGGTCTCAGAAGCATTCAGCCTTACTCCTCGTATCTGGTTTTGAGGCAACTGGGGAGATGCCAGATAGTTCCAAAAGATGACGATCTTAGTATGCAAGTGGTTGAGATTGGTCCCAATGGCCAGTTTCCTAAAGCAAAGGTTCGCCAAGTCTGGAGCGAATATCAATATTTGGCGGCGAATACCTGTGTCCGAGATCGAGCTAAAGGAGAAGTGTCACCTGATTATCACACTTACTATAGAAGGGAAGTTTCTTTTGGGATGCCAGCCAAAAGGTCTCACCTCCAGGAGTTTGTCAAATTGTCGCAAGAACAGTGGGCTTGGTTAGCTAAAGAAAACGAATGCAGAGCTAAAATAGGAGAATTGGAAAAGAAAATCCAAGACCTTCAGTTTGGAACAGCGTGCAAGATACGGCTGACGAGGGTGAGAAAAAGAAATTGGCCAAAGAGAATGAAGCCTTACGAGCCCAAATCCAAAAGATGAAGATAGCAGCCGAAAGTCCTGTCAGGAGTGCCAAAGATGCAAAGCTTATAGAAAATCTAAGGCAAAAAGTGAATGACTACAGTTTTAACCTCAACAGAGCAGAAAGAGAATTAGCCGGGGTTTGAAATCAATTGGCTAAAACGCATAAGAACGAGCCCGTATGGTTAAGCAGTTGAGAGAAGAATATGACAATGAGGTCACGGGATTGAAGAAAAAGGTCATTTCCGCAGAAAACAAAATGATCAAACAAGCAAAATAATTCAAGGTTGAAAGAGAGCACTGCTACACAACATTGGCACAATTAGAAATTCACCTGCAACAACTCCAGGAAAAAAATCAGCAGACTTTGGAGGCCAGGGCCCAACATATAGGGCGGTTGCTTTAGGAAAAGGGAATAATCAGAGAGAGAATCCTAACTATTGCTCACTACATTACCAGGAAATGGCAAATGTGTGAGAACATGACTCAGACTACCTTCTTTGCCTCGGTGATGATATTTGTGAAATAGATAATGAGTGACCTGGACAGACTTCAAGGGAAACTTGCATATAGGCCTGTGGCAAGACCGAACGATGTCCCGCGGGCACCAGGAGCTTTAATGTATTCATGATTGTCATTTGAGTCTGTACTTACTTTTACTAAAGTCTGTCAGTTGTCCGAGTCTGTACTTTCTTTTTGGGTCACTCTATATTTTCATTGTGAAATAAGATAGTTGATGGTGGAGTTTGTAGTTGTTCTTGTCGTTTAGTGTCTATTAGTTGTCTTAATGCGTCGATTTTGAGTATTTGTAATCGAAATATTTGCTATCCATAAAATTGAAAATTCCAAACATTTTGCTTATATTTTGCATTTATGTTCAAGAACTATGCTTGGTCAGATTCATGCGGGGTCATGATACGTAGAAAATCTCCATAGGATCCGACCGTAACCATATGAAAAGAGAAAAATAAAATAAGAAAAAAAAAGAAAAGAAAAGTAAAAAAACGAGGAAAGAGAGGGGAAAGAACAAGAGAGAAAAGAAAAACAAGAGAGGGAGAAAATAAGAAACCAAACAAAAGAAACAACAAGAAAACATGAACAATGAGAAAACAAGGGCAAGGGGGAAGAAATAAAAGAAAAGTTGCAATCAGGAATAAAGAAGGTTCGGGATGACGCAAGCAGTCGAGCAAATGCATAATAGAAACCATTAACTGCCGAGGTGCATTCATTCCCCAAATGTGCGGTTACCTATTTGTTAATGCTCTAACCGCTAACAATTGATGATGAGTTCAGGCAAGTGGTTAAGTTGACTGGCATTCTGGCAACCCATCCATACAACACTCACTCTAAGGATAAGTCAAAAATGGTCAACCAAGAGTTAGAAGCAAGCGTTGTCAACCCGTCTAGGGAAGAAGAAGTAGTGGACGTCAATGCAATGAAAGAGGAGATGTATAAACAGAAGCAACAGATGGCCGAAATGTACCAGGCATGGGCAAAGGGCCACCCACTACCAGCCTATCCTGCTAACCCTGCCTACATCCCACCATTAGCTCAGCCACAAGATCCTCCCACAGTGAATTCCTCTCCGGCCTACCCTACCTTCCAGCAATACTACGCAACCACTTCCCAAACACCAACACCTCTACCACCTAAACAAATTCCATGCCCACCACCACCAACTACTCTTGTGTTTATGGCTCCTCCACCCGCCGCATTACACAGATCCTCTAGTGGGACCCTGTTCCAAACCCAGGAAAACCACTATTACCCTCCTGAACCCACCTTTAAACCTCCAGAACCATACTCTTACACTCCCCGTCTTGATCTCTCAGCTGAAGAAGAGAAGCCTCCCAAAAACCCTGAGCAGGAGGAGATGATACGAAAGGTGAAGAGTTTAGAGCAGTCATTTCGAAATATGCAGGGTCTAGGAGGACAGGTGGGTGTGGCCTACAAGGACTTGTGCTTGTTTCCCGAAGTCCAGTTGCCTGCGGGATTCAAGTTACCCAAGTTTGATCTGTATGACAGACATGGTGATCCGGTAGCCCATCTGAGGGGATTTTGCAGTAAGATGAGAGGTGTTGGGAGAAGGGATGAATTATTAATGGCGTACTTTAGTCAAAGTCTCAGTGGTGCTACCTTGTAATGGTACACACGGCAAGATCATGCTCGATGGTACACCTGGGATGATTTGGCCCAAGCATTTGCAAGCCACTTTCAATATAATCTTGAAATTGTCCCGAACCATCTATCATTGACCAAGATTAAGAAGAAGCCGAGGGAAAGCTTCAGAGAGTACAGTTTTCGATGGAGAGAACAGGCGGCAAGAGTCGATCCTCTAATGAAGGAAAGAAAGATGGTCGATTACTTCCTGTAGTCTTTAAAGCCTAGCTACTATGGTCACCTAGTATCAGCAGTGGGAAAAACATTCAACGAGGTCATGAAAATGGGAAGTATGGTGGAATAGAGTCTCAAGTCCAACAAATTTATGAGCTATTCGGCAATTAAAGCAACTACCCAGGCTATCCAGAGCGGCACTAGAGGGGTATTGGGAAAGAAGAAGAAGGAAGATGTTTCAGTAGTGGAATCAAGAGCTTGGTCCAGAGGTCCATCACTATATTATAACCAACCTCGACCCCATCCCCAAACTTACCCACACACCCCATATGGCACATCGCAACATTACTATCCACCTCCCGTCCCCCATTTCTCTGTCCACATGCCCAAACATACCCCCAACCTCAGGCGCCATGGCGTGCACCCACCCTACAAAATACTTACCCTACTCAAAGCACCTACCCACCCCCGAGACCCTACAGAAACCCCAAAGGATGGTGGGTGATACTATTATTGTGGATCACATATATCGATCCTGCCTTGTTTCTATTGGGGGTCTGGAGACCCGAGTGGATTTGCTATTGCTGGGTATGGTAGATTTCGATGTGATTTTGGGCATGGATTGGCTATCCCCGTGCCATGCTATTCTGGACTGTCATGCCAAGACGGTTACATTGGCTATTCCTGGTATTCCACAGATTGAGTGGCGGGGTTCAATTGATTATGTCCCTAGCCGGGTGATTTCATTCTTAAAGGCTCAAAGGATGGTTGAAAAAGGGTGTTATTCATACTTAGCATTTGTGAGGGATGTTGGAGCTGAGACTCCTAGTATTGACTCTGTGCCCGTGGTGAGGGACTTCCTTGATGTGTTTCCATCAGACCTTTCGGGCATGCCACCGGACAGGGATATCGATTTTGGTATCGATTTGGTGCCGGACACTCAGCCCATTTCTATTCCTCCTTATCATATGGCACCACCTGAGTTGCAGGAATTGAAAGAATAGCTTCAGGAGCTTTTGGATGAGGGATTCATTCGCCCTAGTGTGTCACCGTGGGGTGCACCAGTATTATTTGTTAAGAAGAAGAAGAATGGGGACCTGAGGATTTGGCCTACGCGTTCGCGAAGGGTGTGATGCGACGCGTAGAGGAAGGAACTAAAGGTCCGCATTCACGATAGGGTTTACGCGTTCGCGTAGAAGGAATTAGAGGTCTGAGAGTTTTGTGCTACGCATTCACGTAGGGGGAAGTCACGTTCGCGTGGGTCCAGGTGTTTGTGCATCGCGATCGCGGGCAGGGGATCGCATTCGCGTAAGAGGATTTTAAGGTGTTAAAAGATTGCCCATCGCGTTCGCGTGGGCTATGTCGCGAACGCGATGAAGGAAATTGGTCGGGCTTGCCTAGCAGTTGTGTTGGGCGCCATCACGATCGGGTTTGGGGTCGTGACACATAACATTCAGATGCAACTAATTGAACTGCTTGCGTAGCACCTCTCTGTGAAACCGCAGCACATACTTCTCCAAGAAGAGAATAGAAAACTCCTTCCATGTAAGTGGCACTACACCAACCGGCCTACTCCTCTCATAAGCCTCCTACCAAGTGAAGGAAGCTACAGTTAATTCAAATGTAGTGAACAAGACCGCACTAGTCTCCAGAATACCTGTTGTACGCAACATCCTCTGACACTTATCCAAGAAACCCTGGGCTTTCTCACTCTCTGCACGACTCAAAGTCGGAGGCTGGAGCCTTCCAAACCAATCCAATCTACACTGCTCATCATCAGGCATTCCTAGAACCACATATTTCTGAGCAGGTGCAACCGGCTAGGCTGGAGGTACCCCTGGTGTCTGAAGTCCCTGTACCACTTTCTCTAATGTACGGGCGGCAGGAATCTGAGTACCTCCCCTGGCTTGGGAAGTGGCTGTTGTAGTATAAACAGAGAGTGCCTGATTAAGGTTGGTGCACATGGTTAGAATCTGAGCTAAGGTCCCCTGAAGACCTGGAATAATATTGGGCACAACTGGTGGCTGAGTTGATCCCGCTGGGGCATTTACAACCAGGACCTGGTCCTGAACTGGGACAACTGGTGGATCTGCAGGTGCTGCCCTAGCTGCTGTGTGGGCAGTACCCATGCCCCTACCATGACCTCTACCATGACCTCGACCTCTCACGGCCCTGACTGGTGGCACAAGTGGCTTTCCGTCCTGCCCAGTAGCATGTGTCCTCATCATCTTTGAGAGAATAGAATGACGGAAGTTTAGTTATCAATATCAACAGATTCGTAAGATAAGAATTCAACAATGTAAAATTTCCTAAGAGTTCTGCAGCCTCTCAAAGATAAGTACAAATATCTCTGTACCAATCCGTGAGACTCTACTAAACCCACTCATGACTCATGAGACCTATGTAACCTAGGCTCTGACACCAACATGTCACGATAAAAGACTCGACCCATCGTGATAGCGCCTATCGTGGGACAAGGCTAGCATCAACTTTATAATCTAACATCTCAGAAATAGTTTTAAACAATAAATACGGAAGCGATAACTCATTAAGGAACATTTTCGAAA
>MU678295.1:7565-24959 GCA_026770625.1 Nicotiana glauca
TCTCACCTCCGGGGATGTGGTTACTGGTTGAGACTCCCTATTCTGTTAGTGTCAATACCTTTAATAAGAAAGAGGTCGGACAAGTTACTAAGCCGGATGGCCTTTTGGTTACCGATACGTAGCCCCCTCCTCGACTCGAGTTGTCCGCTCGGTACACAGTCTAGAACAAATAACTAGGTTTTGAACCTAGAAATAGGGACATTTATTTGCATCACGTATGACTTAGGGGACTCAACACAGGGGTTGGGTCCGTCTAGGACAGGTAACCAAATATGAAAAGACCATCATGATTACGTGTTTCATTTATTTGTCTCGGACCATTATGCTGACCGGTTGAAAAAAAAAGAGAGAGAAAAAGGAAAAAGAAATTTTTGGAAGTGAGAAGAAATTTTAGTAATTGTTTGATTCAGCCTTGTATAAATACTTCTTTTTCAGATTTTTAGGTCATCTTATTTGTAGCCGAGCACGTGAACCCCATTCTTTTAGCTATTTTTAGTAATTTTGTAGCTAGTTTAACATTGAATCTTCGAATCTTAGCTTGTAATTATATTTTATGGGTTATTCTTCATCTTAATATCTGATTTCTATCATTGTTATGAGTAGCTTGACCCATTAGCTAGGGTTGTGGCTCAACCCTAGTGTGGGTATTTGATGGATCTCTTGTTTTAGGGCTTAGATGTTTGTGGGTGGTTGATATTTGGCTGATTTGTGTTTTCCATGTTGAATTAGTGGTTGCAAACACTAATTTGTGACTTCTTTATTTGGGATCTTCTTGACAAAGAGAGCTTGAGTCTAGAAAAATTAGGCCAACAAAGAATTGAGGCGTATTCAAGAGATTGATAGCCCCGATTAAAAGGTTAAACATAGAGATAGTAATACCCAACTTGAGCCTATATTGCTTGAATTATTTTGACACCCAGTTGGTCTTGAGAAAGCCAATTAGGGAAAAGTCACTCAAGCTACTGAGAGGTATAGAGTGAGTAGTTTCGTGCATTGGATATATCCCAATCCTAAATATAACAACTTTGCCTTAGGCTTTACAAACCGTCAAGTATTCAGCTTGGGGAAAGTCACTTCCCTAGTGCCTTTCCATAAATTAAGAAAACCTCACAAAAAGATATCATACTTAGCTTTATTTCAGCATCATTAGTGATAATCTAGATTAGTTAACCATCAACGCATGTTTAGAAGTGTAAAGAAATTACTTTACATGTTACTAGTGTAGTTAGGAACCCAATTCCCAAACATTCTAGCTCCATGTGGATTCGATCCCGACCTTCTCGGATAAAAGCTGCATCGACCGCTCTTGCCACTCTGTAATGGTGTAGGATTAGACCCGATCATTTTTGGCACCGTTGCCGGGGAGCTAACGATTTTGGCTATCTATCTAAATAGTTTTGTGTATTGTTTTTCTTTTCTCCTGTGATACTAATTTGAGTGTGTCTCCAATTCAGGTACAAAAATGGCGGTAAACAATAACAATAACCCTCTTGGAAATGCTACTATGAGGGAGGAGGTAGATGGCAATATTGATGATGAGGTACCTATAGTGCCTCAAGCTCAAAGGAGAGGCCGTCAGGCCAATGATAATGTTCCAGACCCTCCCCCGCCATCTCCAAGAGTGGCTCCTCGGGTGCTTCCAAATCAAGGATATACTAGTGCAATTGTCCCACCCCGGATCCGAGCAGTCAATTTCAAAATTACAAATGTGATGTTGAATTTGTTGGAGCAACAAGGGTATTTCACAGGTGCTCCCCATCAGAATGCTTACAAACATCTTAAAGGCTTCGTTGATACCAGTTGGGGTAGCAAGAAGACGAATGTGTTAGAGGATGCATTGCGGTTGAGATTATTCCCATTCTCACTTCGAGGGAAAGCATTGGACTGGCTTGAAAGACTTCTCAACCATTCCATCACTATGTGGGATGAGTTGGAGGACAAGTTTATTGCAAAAATTTTCTCGCCGGGTCACATGGCAACCTTGAAGGATGAAATGTTAGCCTTCAAACATGAGCCCAACGAACAATTAAATGAGATATGGGAGAGATACCAGACTATGGTAAAGGAATGCCCAAATAATGATATGACTGAGGCAATGATACAAAAGACATTCTACCGAGGCATTAACACAACAAATCAGTGCATAGTGAACCAACTCGTCTGGGCAATTTCATGAACACACTGTATGATGAGGCTAATGCAATATTGGATGAGATGGCTGACACGAACTCTGCTTGGTAAAGTAGAGCCAATGTTCCACAGGGTAACCCTACGGTCATTCACTTGCACAAAGAGCTCCATGATCATGGGCAGGAAATAGTAAAGCTAACAATAACAATGAACCAACTAGCAAAGGCACAATTACAGCAGGTTCAAACTCTACGACAAGTAAATGCTATGGAGGGTGTCAACATGTTAGTGAACAAAAGAAGACAAAGAGGTCAACATAACCAAGGGAGTTCAGATCAATATGACCAAGATAGTGGTGGTTTCCAAGATGATGGGTGTGATGAGTAGAATGAAGAAGTGTCCTACGTAAACAACTATCAGGGCCAAATGGGCAATTCTTATAACCAACACAACAATGGTGATCCCAAATCAATTGGGGAAATCAACAACAATAAGGGAATAGTAATTGTAGGAATAACAACCAAAATTCAAATTGGGGCAACTAGAACAATCAGGGTAATTGGAGTGGCAACAACAAAAATCGGGGTGGAAACAACAATCAGGGTGGTTAGAACAATAGAAATCAAGGAAATCGGGGACAAGGATTTCAAAGGCTCCCGATGTATCAACAACCGAACAATCCATCCCCATTTCCATCCCAAGGTCCTATCTCATCCAACAATGAAATTGGGAGAATCGGAATTATGTTTGAACATATGATGAAAAAGAATGCAGACTCTGAAGCCTGGTTGTCATCCCACAATGCTTCAATCAGAAACTTAGAGGTTCAATTAGGCCAAATCTCACAATCCTTGAATACTCGCCCTAAGGAGGCTCTACCTAGTGATACGGTAGTCAACCCTAAGGGTGGGAACAGTATCGGGCATGCAGTGGCAGTAACTACAAGAAGTGGATGAGACTGTGATGTGATGCCTCCAAACAAAAAGAAATTTTGAGTGATGAAGTTGAGTTGCAAGAGGATGATATCCCTTTGGTGGTTGAGAATGTGACTAATGACAACTTGAATGAGGAAGTGAGTATTGATATCCAAGATAACGAGGTGGAAACTCAAAATGACATGAACCCGTCTAGGGAACACATAATAGACTGTCGGAAATAGTTATGCCTAAAGCCAAGGCTCCTTTACCAAGGCCACCTCCACCTTATCCTCAAAGGCTCGCGAGCAGAAAAATAAGAACTAGTTTACGAAATTTATTAACATGATGAAGAGCTTATCAATTAATGTGCCTTTGGTGGAGGCTCTAGAACAAATTCCGAATTATGCCAAGTTCATGAAAGACTTGGTGAAAAAGAAAAGATCCATGGATTGTGAGACCATGAAGATGACCCGCCAAGTTAGTGCAATAGTGCACTCAATGGATCCGAATCTAGAAGATCCGGGCGCTTTCACCATTCCTTGTACCATTGGGAATGCCAACTTTGCAAAAACTCTATGTGATATTGAGGCAAGTATCAACTTGATGCCTTAATCCGTTTTATCGACTTTGGGTATTGGGCAACTGAAGCCGACTTCCATGAAATAGCAAATGGCGGATAGAACAATGAAGAGTCCATTGGGTATAATTGATGATGTTCTTGTTCGGGTGGACAAGTTTATCTTGTCGGCTTCTTTTATGATTATTGACTGCGAGGTCGATTATGAGGTGGCTATAATATTGGGAAGACCTTTCCTTGCAAATGGGAATGCTTTAGTTGATATGGAAGCAGGGGAACTTACCTTCCGGGTGGGTGATGAAAAAATGGTCTTTCATGTGTGCAAATCAATGAAGCAACCAAATAGCAAGGAAGTGTGCTCCTTTGTGGATCCACGGAGGTGATCGTTGATGATACGGGTGTCGTGATAAATGTGGAGGATCCTCTAGAGGCGGTATTGTTGAACCTAGATGTCAATGAAGATGAAGGAAGGGTGGAGTGTGTCGATGCTTTACATGGTATGTGGTCTTATTCTTATGAGCCCCGTAAGCTTTCTCTGGATATTTAGAATAGAAAAACTCTCCCAATAAAACCCTCAATTGAGGAACCTCCTATTTTGGAGTTGAGTCATTTACCTTCACACCTCAAGTATGAATTATTAGGCCCTAGTTCAACTTTGACAGTTATTCTTTCCTCTTGTCTTACTAACATGCAGGTAGATGCCACATTGGAGGTGCTCCAAAGACGGAAGAAGGCAATTGGATGGACTCTAGTGGATATTCGGGGAATAAGCCCCGCCTTTTGCATGCATAAGATCATTCTCGAAGATGATGCAAAGCCCTCCGTGGAACATCAAAGGAGGTTGAACGAGGCGAGGCAAGAGGTTGTTAGAAAGGAAGTGATCAAGTGGCTTGATGCAGGGGTTCTTTACCCCATCTTGAATAGTTCTTGAACTTCTCCGGTGAAATGTGTGCCAAAGAAGGGTGGTATGACTGTGGTGACTAATGAGCAAAATGAGTTGATTCCTACCAGGGCTGTCACTGGATAGTGGGTGTGCATGAACTACCATAAGTCGAATAAAGTGACCCGAAAGGATCACATCCCATTGGTTCCCGAGCAGTCACAGGACCCAGTCTCATAACCCCATGAAGACGGAGGACCCATAGGGAGTTTTCTTTACTCTCTATCTTCTTTTTTAGCTTATTTTTGGCTAGTTAGCATTAAGAACAATGCTAGCTTTCATTTTAGGGGGTAGTCCTATTTTGATGATGTTGTACTGTAATTATGATACTTTTGCTATGCTTTTTTACTTTTGGTATGTATATAATTTTACTAGTTTATTTCACTTTTCGTATTTTGCAATCTTGGTTTGTATATAAAGTTACTTTCTTATGTATATATTCATTCCTTCTTATGTATATTCGTTTAAATCCCCTATTGTACATATTTATTCTACCTTCCATATTTTCTTTCATAGCTTCTTGCTTTATTTTTGTAGCTTCTTTTTCAGTTCGTAGCTTCTTATTTTGAGTTTTGTTCAATAAGCCTTTGGTTTTCTTAATTCCACAGTTCTTTCCAAAGGTGAAGTTTGTGTGAACCGGGTGGCTCTTCTCGATGATGGATGGCATGACAACCTTCTTATGGGTTTGAGTCTGTTTTCTTTTCGTTTTTGTGTAAATAGTAGCTAATGAGTAATAGTGCCTCAAGCAAAGATTCACTTGGGTCCAACACATTTGTCTTTGACCTTATGGTTAAAAATAAATTGGTGCGTATATGATGATGACAGTTGTGACGTTGAGACTCTTGTGTCGGCTAAAAACCATCAAGTGGTTTTTCGGGATCATTTGCGTTGCTCAAATCTTAGCTAAGGTTATTTTGGGCCCCTAACTCTGTCTCTTTAGCAATCATATAGTTTGTGTGGTAAGAATTTGATTTGCAAGTCCAAATCCTGTGCCATTGAGTCTAGAACTTGCCCTGAATGTTTGTCTAGGCGAAATCCTAAGTGTAGTTTGATTTGAGAAGTGATTATAGGCTCTCCTTGATCCGAATGATATCTTGAAAATATCCATAGCCTACCAATGATAATATCACTAGTCAACCCATTTGAGCCATAGCCCTTTTTCTTTCAAAGACTATGATATAAGTCTTTACCCGTTAAAAAAACCCTCTCTTGGCACCTGATCTTTCCTAAGCACAAGGCAAAAGCATAAGTTTGGACGGAGAGACGAGGAATGCAAAAAGTGGTAAAATGTATAAAATGAAGAAAAGAAAAGGAAAAAAGAAAAAGAAAGAAAATCAAAAAGTCAAAAAAATGAACAATGTAGAAGAAATGAAGGGATTCAATAAAAGTAAAAAGATGAAAGGCGTAGAAAGATTCGAAAGGAGAAAAAGGTTTTAAATGAACAAGAAAGAATTACGGTGTGTCTCTCTAACCCCTAAGAAAGAAGTAAATAACTCAAAGAGTCAAGAGCGAAGCAAATAAAGTGCTTAAGGGAAGATGAAAACTTCTTAGACCAAATATATCCTACCTTGAACGAAAAGCCTTCATTGTAGCCCCACAAAAGTCCTATATGATCTTGAGTTGAGTGAAACTTACATTAGTGCCGACTCACATAAGGGGCAAGCTTATAGTACTTAGAGCCGGACTTGTGACCTTTCTTTGAGAGAGATAAGTGTGTTTTCCACAATCCTCATTCTGAGTGCTACAATCTAAAAGTGAGGTTTTGCTTAAGGAAGAGTAAGGAGTATGGGTTTGGGTTCCACCATCACCAAAGTAGTATAAAGAATTTCCTTGATGAGTTGAGTCAACTCTTGACGCTTTTGTGTCTCACTAAAACCATGGTGCTTAAAAAGGTTGAATATTGTTAGTGATTCATTTGAATTGAGGGCAATTGTTAGTCCCAATTGATGCTAGATGAGGTCACTTTAGGTCAGCTGAATTTTCTTGGTTTTATTCTTAAGGAGGTGGGCCTTACTTTGTTTGCTTGAGGACAAGCAAAAGCTTAAGTTTGGGGGAGTTGATAACTAGGGATTCTAATATATTTTATACTCCTTTTTTCTTGAGTTTTGGATTAAAAGTGTATACAAGTAATCCCGAAAGCTTACATGTTATGCTTGTTTGTAGTGTTTGGTCAAAAAAGTGACAAGGAAGTCAAAACCAGCTAAAAAAGGAGTGAAACTTGCACAAGTGCCAAGAACAAGTCAAAGAACCGCTACAACAGTAAATCCACCACGGCTGCAATAGACCCACCGCGACCGCGGTTCTTTTATCGCAATCCGCGGTGGCAAAAACCAAAGAAGATGCCATCCTGGAATTTCAAGGAATGCGGACCGTAGTTGATTCTTCGCGGCTGTGATCCATTTGGTGCAGTCCGCGGAGAAGAGATTCAGAGTTCTTGAAGTTTGGAAGTTTTCAAGACACCGCTGACCACAGTTTATTTTATGCGGCAGCGGTGAAGCCATCGCGGCCACGGTCCATTTGTTGCGGTCCGTGTTGGCCTGATTCAGAGAACAAGATTTGAAGCCAAAAGGGCTCGACCCCAGTCCGCGATTGATTTTACGCGGCCGCGGTAGCCTCACCGCGCCGCAGCCCATTTTCACGGTCTGCGGTACCTCCTTCAGGGGCATTTTTGTTCAAAAAATTTGGCCTTGTTTAAATGCTTCTTTTTTTAGATTTTTAGGTCATCTTATCTGTAGATGAGCACGTGAACACCGTTTTTAGCTATTTTGAGTAATTTTGTAGCTAGTTTAACATTGAATATTTGAATCTTAGCTTGTAATTATATTTTATGGGTTACTCTTCATCTCAATATCCGATTTCTTCCATTATTATGAGTAGTTAGACCCATTAGCTAGGGTTGTGGCTCAATCCTAGTGTGGGTATTTGACGGGTCTCTTGTTTTAGGGGTTAGATGTTTATGGATGGTTGATATTTGGCCTGATTTGTGTTTTTCATGTTGAATTAGTGGTTGCAAATATTAATTTGTGACTTTTTTTATTTGGGTTCTTCTTGAGAAAGAGAGCGTAAGTCTAGGAAAATCAGGCCAACAAGGAATTGGGGCTTATTCAAGAGATTGATAGCCCCAATTAAAGGGTTAAACCTAGAGATAGTAATACCCGACTTGAGTCTATATTGCTTGCACAATTTTGACACACAATTGGTGTTGAGAAAGCCAATTAGGGCAAAGTCACTCAAGCTACCGAGAGGTATAGAGTGAGTAGTTTCACACATTGGTTATATCGCAGTCCTAAACATAACAACTTTGCCTTAGGCTTTAGAACCCGTCAAGTATTCATCTAGGGGAAAGTCACTTCCCTAGTGCCTTTCCATTAATTAAGAAAACCTTACAAAAAAGATATCATACTTAGCTTAATTTCAGCATCATTAATAATAATCTTGATTAGTGAACCATCAACGTATGTTTAGAAGTGTAAACAAGTACTTTGCACGTATAGTGTAGATAGGAAACCCAATTCCCAAACATTCTAGCTCCATGTGGATTCGATCCCAACCTTCTCGCGTAAAAGCTGCATCGACCGCTCTTGCCACTCTATAGTGGTGCAGGGTTGGACCCGATCAGTTGTAGGTAATCTCTGCAAAGGGCCAGAACTGATCCCACGAGTCTCCAAAGTCAATAACAGAAGTTCAGAGCATATCCTTAAAAATATGAATAGTACGCTGGGAATGCCCGTCCGTAGGAGGATGAAATGATGTGCTCGACTCGACCCGTGTGCCCAACTCACACTGAACTGACCTCAAAAAATGCGAGGTAAATTGCATACCTCGGTCAGAAATGATAGACACTGGCATACCATGAAGACGAACAATCTCCTGGATATAAATCTCTGCTAACCACTCTGAAGAATAGGAGACTGCCATAGGAATGAAATGTACTGAATTGGTTAGCCTATCAACAATAACCCACACTGCATCGAACATCCTCTATGTCTGTGGGAGTCCAACAATAAAGTCCATAGTGATACACTCCCACTTCCACTCAGGAATCTCAATCCTCTGAAACAAACCACCAGGTCTCTGATGCTCATACTTTACCTACTAACAATCAAACACTGAGCCACATATGCAACAATATCCTTCTTCCTCCTCCTCCACTTGTATGCTACCGCAAGTCCTGATACATCTTAGTGGCGCCCAGCTGAATAGAGTATCGGGAACTATGGGCTTCCTCAAGAATCAACTCTCAAAGTCCATCACATTATGCATACAAACTCGACTTTTCATCCTCAAAACTCCATTATCTCCTACTATAATCTGATTGGCACCACCATGCCGCACTGTGTCCCTCAGTACACACAAATGAGGATCATCATAGTGTCGATATCTGATGCGCTCCAATTGTGAAGAACAAGCGATTGTACAAGCTAACACACGGCTGGTCTTAGAAATATCCAACCTCATGAACTAGGTGGCTAAAGCCTGAACATCCAAAGCAAGCGGTCTCTCACTGACCGGAACATATGCAAGACTGCCCATGCTGACTGACTTTCTATCAAAGCATCGGCCACTATATTGGCCTTCCCGAATGATATAAGATGGTGATATCATAGTCTTTCAATAGCTTCAATCACCTTCTCGACCTCAAATTTAGCTCCTTCTGCTTGAACAAATACTACAAACTCTTGTGATCGGTGAACACCTCACATGACTCGCCATATAAATAGTGCCTCCAAATCTTCAGCGCGTGAACAATGGCTGCCAACTCCAAATCATGAACTGGATAATTCTTCTCATGAATCTTCAACTGTCGCGAAGCATATGCAATGACCTTGCGATCCTGCATCAACACCGCACCAAGTCCAATACGAGATGTGTCACAATACAATGTATATAGCCCTGAACCTATAAGCAAAATCAATACCAGCACCGTAGTCAAAGCTATCTTGAGCTTTTGAAAGCTCGCCTCACACTCATCCGACCACCTGAACTGGGCACCCTTCTGGGTTAACCTGGTCATCGGGCCTGCAATAGATGAAAATGCCTCCACAAACCGACGGTAATATCCCGCCAAACCCTAGAAACTCTGGATCTCTGTAGCTGATGCGGGTCTAGGCCAGTCCTTGACTGCCTCTATCTTCTTTATCCATATGAATACCCTCTAATGATACAACATGACCCAAGAATGCAACAAAACTCAACCAGAACTCACATTTCGAAAACTTGGCATGCAAATAACAATCTCTCAGAGTTTGAAGTACGAATCAGAGATACTGCTCGTGCTCCTCCCGGCTACGGGAATGGAACAAAATATCATCATTGAATACTATCACGAAGGAATCCAAGTAAGGCTTGAACACTCAGTTCATCAAATCCATGAAAGTTTCTGGGGCATTCGTGAACCCAAATGACATCACCAAGAACTCATAATGCCCGTACCGAGTGCAGAAAGCTGTCTTAGGGACATCAGATGCCCTAATCCTCAACTGATGGTAGCCAGATCTCAAATCGATCTTAGAAAACACTTGGGCACCCTGGAGGTGGTCAAACAAATCATCAATCCTTGGAAATGGATATGTATTCTTGATTGTGACATTGTTCAGCTACTGATAATCTATACACATCCTCATCGATTCGTCCTTCTTCTTAACAATTAACACCGGCTCACCCCAGGGCGAGACACTAGGTCTAATAAAGCCCTTATAAAGCAAGTCTTTCAGCTGCTTGATCGCTGCCGACTCAATGCTATACGAATGTAGGAAGAGCGGGTCGCAACAGCTTTTACCCGAATAGTGGTTCTAGATCGAATTTCTACAAGGAGCTAGTAGTGCAGTTGTATTGTCTGTCTATCCTAGAGATACGTTTGTGCTTCTAATTGCACTTCAAACATTTTTGGGTTTTTATATTTATAACTACTATTATGAACTAAGGATTAAAACAAAATTATGCTAAGGGTATGTTGCTAAGTTGTAACTAATGGAAGAAAGGCATTAGGGTCATGGCATTAACTAGGTGGCTAATTAACAGGTAGATGCTACTAAGGATAGACTGACATATTTGGGGCTTATGCTATAACCGTTGCACAATTGTACCCACTCTTACACCTCTCGGTAGAGAAAGTGATTTTGCCCAATTGACTCTCTCGAGACCAATTGGGTAGGCCAATTAGACCAAGCAACTAGGGTTCAATTAGGGTGATTACTCTCTCAAGATTTAACCTGTTAACTGGGACTACCATTTCTCATGGGTCCATCCCATTTCCTTCTTGGGTCAATTTTGGGGTCATGGTCTCTCATTCTCAATAAGAGTTAAACCCACAAAGCTAGAATCAGTGTTTGCAACCACCAATCCTTAATTAAAACAATAATTAACCCAAATAACAAATACCTAATATCAATCTATCATTAGAATGCAACACCCATCAATTACCCACACTAAGGTTGAGCCACAACCCTTACTAATGGGTTTAGCTAGACATAATTAAAGAAGAAACTGAAGAAATAGAAGAAAAACTAAACATATTAATCGATTACTAAGAAGAAACTACAATAATATATTGTTAATGAAGACCAAAAGTACCAAAAATGGCTACAAACTCGTTCCCAGATGCACAGCTGCGTTCAGAAATTCAAATTTTTCCTAAAAATGGTAAAATGTTCTATTTATAGTGGGCTGGAAAAACTGGACAAAAATACCCCTGCGGGGTCAGTGCGGCCCGCGCAAACACGACCGCGACCGCACTGGCTCTTGGACTTCACTATTCATCTCTCTGAACTTGAAGGATGCGGATCGCGTAAAAAGGTAACGCAGTCACATTAGAGGTCTGGCCCGGACCGCGCGGTGATGACCGCGGCCGCACGACTTGCTCTTAACAAAAATAATAGCTCTCTGAATCTCTCGACGTGGATCGCGTAAATAGGCAGTGCGGCCGCGATAGACGAACGCGGGCTGCAAGAATCTAACCCGGCTGCGTTGTCTTTGTCTTGAATATGCCCCATCTCTGAACCTCCTAGTGCGGTTGCGGTCACAGTTGCGCGGTCCGCACTAGGATCTTTTTCCTTCACTTCACTTGGTCTTTGATACTTGAGCAGGTTTCACTTCGTTTTGAGCCGATCTTTGATATTTCATCACTTTGTCGCTCAAACCTGCAATCAAGCACAACCTGTGAGCATTTTGGGACTATTTTGTAGCAATTTATACTCAAAGCATAGGCAAGTAGGGGCATAAAACACGTTAAAATCCTACTTATCAACTCCCCCAAACTTAAACCTTTGCTTGTCCTCAAGCGAACAAAATAAGACCCACCTCTTAAAGGAACATCCAAGCAATTCTAGTTATCCTAAAGTAACCTCAACAAGCATCAATTGGGGCTAACAATTTCCCTCAATACGAATGCATCATTAACATATTTAGACTTTGAAAACTATGGATCAAGTGTAACACAAGAGCATCAAGAGTTGACACATTTCATCAAAGAACTTCTCTCAATTACTTTGGTCATTGTGAAACCCAAACTCACATGTCCTCAACTCTCCCTAAGCGAACCTCACCTTTTAGAGTATTGACACACAAACCGAGGTTGATGGACTTTCCCTCATCTCTCTCAAGAAGAAGGTCACACTCATCTCTCTCAAGAAGAAGGTCACAAGTCCAGATCTAGGTACCATATGCTTGCCCCTTATGTAAGTATCCACTAATGTAGGCTTCCTTCAACTCAAGATCATATAGGGATTTTGTGGAGTCATTGTAAAGACTTTTGGGTAAGGGTAGGACATATTTTTGTTCAAGTGGGTTCAATCTTCCCTTAAGCACTTCTTCTGATTCATTTTGGCACACTTTCTTGACTCATTTGAGTACTTCACTTCTTTTCAAGGGGTTAGAGGGACATATTGTCACTCTTTCTTATGCAATTCAGAGCATTTATCCTTTTTCTACTTTTTCCACACCTTTTTCACTTTTGTTTTCCTTGAATCCCTTTTTATTCTTGTTCACATTGGTCTTTCTTTTTATCTTTTTCTTTTCTTTCTTTTTCATTGCCTTCCTTTTCTTTTGCTTTTGTACCTTTTACCACTTTGTTTCCTTTCTTGTCTCTCCCCCCCCAAACTTAGACATTTGCCATTACTCAAGAGAAGATTTGGGTGCCAAGAGAGGGTATCATTAAGAACGGGTATAGGCTTATAGCATCGGTTCTTGAAAGAAAAAGGTTTAACTCTCAAAAGGGTTAACTAGGGATCTGTTGCGACCAAAACACTCACACAAGTGTACGCGATCGACAAGTAATATAGTAGTAAGTAAAGTATCGTTCCCACGAGGAATTGTGATTAACTTCTCGACTGATGTAGACTCAAACAATTATCAATTCAAGCTAAATTATCACCAAATACATAAAGAACCAATTTAGAATTTACTTATTAATTAATCAAAAATTCAACATAAAATTACTACAACACTTATACAATTTTCTGTTAACAATTTATAAGAAAGATATTCCAGGGTCATGGGCTTGCTAAAGATCATGCCAAGTTCTTAACTTAAGATTGATTTGTTGAATTATTCGGGTTATTGATTATAGGGTTAATAATACCCATAGGAATCTATCGAGTTCTTATGCGCTTATTCAAGTTAAATTAATACCTATATGTCTATGGTATTAATATTAACAAGAATGCATTTACAATTCCTATTTTTCAACCAAACAAGACAATTAAGTATATGTCTATCTTAATCGCAAATCCTTCACCCGATGCCCAGGATTCAGATCTTGTTCTATTTGATTCTATTTGCAATCAAGAATTTCCTTTGTCAAGTTTAACTCAAGATTCGTAAATAGTATTTCACTGTTAGCTACGCAGTAAAATAATTAAAATCAGAATCAAATAAACAACCCATAACGATAAATTCAAGATCTACAATCTAAGCTTCAAATAACAAGATCATCTAACACCCACGACCCCAGAATATTTGAGTTTTTAGCTACTCATATTCATACAAAAATCAACAATAAAAGTCTTAAACATAAAATAAATAGATACTAGAAGAAAGTTTAGAAAAACTCTTTGAATTATTGCTCCAAATTGATGTTCCTCTTTGATTTTTCTCTCCAAGATGAAGCTCCTCTCAATAATGGCTGCCTTTTCTTTTTCCAGATCTGAATCTCAGCTAAAAGAGGTGCTTTTTGCTTATATATTGCGTATAAAAGTTGTGGGCCAAAGTTCACCTAATTCTTGTCCGAATTTGCTTCAGGGATTGATGCTGGGGTGGATGCTTCGCATCCACCTCGTCCTCCGCTTCTCACCTTCGCATGCTAAGGTGGATGCTTCACATCCACCCTTTGTTCCTCCATCTCAGCTTTGCCCAGGTGCGGATTCTATGGGGATGCTATGGGCTGACTTCACTGCTAAGGGGTGCACCAAAAATCATTTTTTCCAAGGTTGGATGCGACGCATCCAACCTCTTTTCCTCTAGTTGGAACATCTTTTCTTCATATTTTTGCACTCCAAACACCCTAAATCATCATATAGAACTCCATTAGCCATAGAATGAATAATTAAACCATGTTGGGCATTTTTAACACTAAATAGCAATAAAAACGGTTAAAACATGGTTAAAGTAATATCAAAACATATAGAACTATGCCCAACATCAACACCCCACACTTAAACCTTTGTTCGTTCTCGAGCAAAGTAAAATCAACCCACAACCGATCGAACAAAATTAAACTTATTGCTATCAAGCCACACATTTCAATTAAGCTTAAGCACCCATGACTTTGGTTGATACCAACAATTAGCCCCTTGCATATGCATTCTCGGACTTCCTTCTCCATGTTAATAACACATCAAGTGTTCTATTGAACAATTCAAACCAATCAAATATCACATTCGGGACATCTCAACCTCATAAACTGACTCCTTAGGCTAACTACTTTTAGACCAACTTACTCACTCTGACTGAAAGTTTAATAAAGTTTCCTATCCATCATGAAACATGTGCCCTCTCTACAAAATCAAGAAAGATAGTCCGCACACTCAAATAAATTTGAATGTAATTTAAGGACTTCAAAAACAGTAGAAGAATTCTCTCACTCTCTCAATGAAGTTCACATGCGCACAAAAGGTACCATATGCTTGCCCTTAATGTAAATCTCTACTAATGTAGGCTTGCTTGATCTCAAATCAATTAGGACTTTTCACAGTTATGATGTGGGCTAAGGGACGGGTAGGATATATTTAGGAATAGTAGTTCACCCTCCTAAGTACCTTAACACATTATATAATTAATATTGAGCGCAAATTCTTCAATCCCAACTTCCATTTTTTCAACAATAATCACCCCATCAACGTTCCCTTTTTCTTCAAGCACAACCTCAATGTATACCCCACTAGCAAGAATAGGACAACAACTTATTCACACCTTCTTTTTTTTTTAAATTTCGTTAGTGGTGTATTATTTTACAAAATAAGTTCACCCTTCTTCATCTCATTGGTTCCACTCAAAAGTCACCCCACACTCAGTCCCTTCTTACTTCTTTTAGCGCTCATTTTACAATTTAAGTGCCTTAAGAGGTAAAAGGATCAAAATAAGGTTAATCAAGAACAAAAAGGATATAGGCTTGTAATGTGGGTGCCAAATAAAAGTATATAGGCTCAAAAGGGTTAACTAGGGATATATTTGATATGTGGTATCATTATAGTTCACAAGGATCAAAGAAGGCCTAAAATCATATTTCAAACCGAGCGGAACCTAGGATTTCGCTTCGACTCACATACCGGGCAAGTTCTAGACACAAATGTACAACACGAGACTTGTAGAAAAATCTCACCACATATTGGCACATGATTCACCTAGGATGGCTACATTTCAACTTTCAATCAAAGCAAGTACTAAGTTAAGCCCCATATTTATTTTACACACAACACAGCAGTTAGCACAGGAGTCAAGACAATGAGCCTAAGTGTCATGAAGAAGCTATTCAACTTTAAAGGGCAAAAATAGTCCTCATAATACATGGAGGAAGTTATAATCCACATGCTCAGGTCTAACTCTGTTAATATCAAATAAGTCATAGAATATGCTGAATTTAGTCTGAGTCTTTACCTGCTACACTACCCTAAAAAGGAAAAACTATTACCCGATTCAAATACACCCTTGGAAAAGAACTGATGGCCAAAGAAAAACCAAAGGAAATTATTTAAATTAAACCAAAACTAGCATGCACTAAACTGAAAAATAAAATAAAATAAAAATTGAATTTTTCTGTTATTTTTTTTTAACGATAAAATTCGTATTTCGACCTCATTTTTCATCAAGAAAATCCAGCAGAGATCTAATTCGAAATTAAGAACACTTACTATCTATCAACACTATAATCTAACAAAACAAACTAAAAGCAACTTTAACAAACTAAACAATATCAAACAAAATAAGTAAACACAATCAAACAAAATACAAAAAAAATAAAAGTAAGTACATTACAATAGGGGCAAACCACCCCACACTTAAAAAAATATGCATTGTCCCTAATGCGAAAGATCAAAACAAATCAGAAAAGAGAGACTCCTTAAGGCCATTGGCCTAAGCATCTTCATTTTCAAATGTGCGCAGATATTCCTCATCATCTGAGGGAATATAGTTCACATCCTCATCCTCTTCGGCTACTAGATGCAACCTCATATGGGTCAGTGTTTGATCTATTACTTGAGAGTTGAGACATTATACCTACACAACATGATATATTAGCTAAAACCACAAATATCATTTTAAGAGCAAGTAGAGTAAATACCCCACACTTATGTTATTGTCATGTTGATACTTAACATATATAACAGGGATTCAGACTACCCTATTCTTCAATTAGAATGATATAATGCTTATTGGTCTACCCAACATTAGAGATAATTACTACATTTGTACATAAAGTAAAAATTACAAACTAAGCTAAAAATATAAACAATAAACATAAAAAGAAATTAGTCTATTTTACAAAATTAAAAATTATTATACAAAATATACTACAGAGGCATATATACAAATCCTACATAGACAATATATAATGTGAACCACTTTTTGCTTCCACCTTGAACTTATGAATTGTACCCCTAACAAGGTATCAAGTATGTCGCTATGCTCCTTTGGTGGGGCTACAAAGATAACCAGGCCAAGTAATAAATTTTTCACTCGGCACTTCTTGGCCTTTGGATGAGGAATGTAATTTTTACTTTTTGGCACAAGAAATTTAAGAATATAGGCACTTTTATCCTCACTCTTTGACTTCCCCATAGGCTCAGATGGCTCGATTACTATCTTACTATCTTAACACAATGTGAAAAAATTATTGGAATGAGGTCTAATGCGCCATAACTCATGAATTTTACTACTATTTACATCCTCATTTATACAGACACTCAATTCTTCTAAAGTAATGTTATCTACTCCCTCACATGACTCTAGAGCACTCTTCTTAACATGGACATACTCAAGAAAAATATGATCTAATGATTGGTATTCTCGTTTTAGCTCCTCTATTTGGTCTAGAAGATTTTTTTCAGCTTTATACAACTCATCATTAAATTGTTGGGCGTTACACGCATTAACCTTTGCACTCAAATCTGAATCCAAGTTATGCACAACCAAGCTAAAATTATCACTTTTTTGTGCAAGCTCGTCTCTCTCTTTAGACCAATCTTTCATCACCGTTTTTAGTAAATAACGTCGTTCTGCAGAATCCACTGATCGAGAATATCCGTCCCAATACAAACCTTTAATCCCATATTCAAATTCAGATCTCCAAGAGGTGAGGCCATGACTAGCCCAAAAATACGGGCCATAAAAATCTT
>MU678295.1:26190-66425 GCA_026770625.1 Nicotiana glauca
AAAATCAACAATAAAATTCTTAAACATAAAATAAATAGATACTAGAAGAAAGTTTAGAAAAACTCTTTGAATTATTGCTCCAAGTTGATGTTCCTCTTTGATTTTTATCTCCAAGATGAAGCTCCTCTCAATAATGGTTGCCTTTTCTTTTTCCAGATCTGAATCTCAGCTAAAAGAGGTGCTTTTTGCTTATATATTGCGTATAAAAGTTGTGGGCCAAAGTTCACCTAATTCTTGTCCGATTGCTTCAGGGATTGAAGCTGGGGTGGATGTTTCGCATCAACCTCGTCCTCCGCTTCTCAGCTTCGCATGCTAAGGTGGATGCGAATTGTTCCTCCATCTCAGCTTTGCCCAGGTGGGGATGCTATGGGCTGACTTCACTGCTAAGGGGTGCACCAAAAATCATTTTTTTAAAGGTTGGATGCGACTTTTCCTCTAGTTGGAACATCTTTTCTTCATATTTTTGCACTCTAAACACCCTAAATCATCACATACAACTCCATTAGTCATAGAACGGATAATTAAACCATGTTGGGAATTTTTAACACTAAATAGCAATAAAAAGCGGTTAAAACATGGTTAAAGTAATATCAAAACATATAGAACTATGCCCAACATGAGGATCATCTCATTGGTAGGCCATGGAATTGTTCAACTTGACATTTGGATCAAGGAGAGCCTATGATTTAGCCTCAACAAACATTTAGGGAAAGTTCTATATCATTGGCTTGGGACTTGGACTCACAATTCGATTTCTCATCCCACACACTCAAGGATTGCTAAAGACATCGAGTCGAGGGCCCACAACGACCTTAGTTACGATTTAAGCACACAATGGTCCGAAAAGACCACATGATGATTATTTGGTCAACACAAAAGTGTCAAGGCCACGACTTTCACCATCCTAAACACAACATTATGTCTTTGACCTTAGGATCAAAGGCAAATGTGCTAGGCCCAAGTGAAGCTTTTGCTTGAGGTACCCTTAACTACAACTATCCAAAAATAAAAAATATAAAAGAATGGACTCAAATCCTTAAGAAAGTTGTCACGTCATCTATCATTGGGAAGATCTACCTGGTTCGCACACTACTCCACCCTTGGAAAGAACCGTGGCATTAAGAAAACCAAGGGCTTATTGAAAGCGAAAAAAATAAAACAAAAGGCTACGAGCCTACTATAAAGTTAAAAATAAAAAATTTTGCGAAAATAGAAAACTGAATGAATATGTACAATAGGGGAGTAGAATATACAACGAGGGATGAATATCTATAGAAATGTAACTTTATATACAACCCAAAAGAGAGAATAAAAAGTAGAAGAAAAGTGGATAAAGTGTAAAGTTATACATCCCAAAAATAGAAAAAAATAAAGCATAAACTATCAATCTATATATACAGTCATCCATGGATAATCAAAAAGTAGGGCACACCCCCACGAATAAAAGCTGGCATTGTCCCCAATGCCAACTACCAAAATAAGCATCAAAATAAAAGTAAAGGATATAGAGGCACCCTATGCCTGGTCCGTCTGCATGGGATCGTCAGTGGTCCCCAAGTTCTCCGTATGTGCAGGAGCCTCAGACAGGCTCCCGGCCTCCTGCTACTCAACTGCTGAGACTGGGGCCTGCTCCTGGACCGGCTGGATGCTAGGTGCAGCCTGTGGAAAACTGGAAGGGGTCTCCTGTGGGACTGCCACCTCAATCACTGCATCAGCTGTACTGGGGAGCTTCCTCTTCTTCCTAGGTTGCCTGGGTGCCTACTCCTAATATGCCTCTACTATTGGTACTGCTGGATCTGGGGCTGGGTCCCTGAATAACAAGTCTAAAGGCATCTGATCTGCCAATAACTTGTCCACATCTATCCTGAGCTACTTCACAGACTCCTTACAAGCCCGTGTTTTCCTCAGCTTCATGTGCTCCTTAGCAAGCTCCTTCAGAGCCTTGCCATGTGACTCCACAACAGTAGTTAAAGTTGCCTGTGTCTCCATAATCTTTTCCTGGTTTTCCAGGAGCTTCTTCAAAGTGTCCTCAATGGACTGAGGAATCTGGGTTGGCTGAGGTGCTGCCTGAGTCTGAATAGTGGAGGACACGGTGGACAATTTGGAAGTCGCAACCGACATCCAGTTGTTCAAGCTAGCCAATGACTGACTTAACTAATGGGCAGTGAAGGGACGAGTCTTTGAAGATGGCACCCCCAGGCCCGCTGAAGTACTGGGACCAGCAGAAGAGGATGGTCCTGGAGGCAAGTCTACAACTGTAGTGGCATCAGGCTCGGTGGAAGGCTCAACCGCAACTGGCTCCTCAGACTGGCCAGTTGGGACAGAGGCAGGTGGCTTGTAGTTCTTGGATTTAGGGTTGTCCGAGCCCTGCATGCTGTACCAAGAGTAAGTGGCCACAGGCTTGGTCTTGATGTCATACCTTTTCTTCTCGACCTCCAGATCCCTAAAATACATAGAAAGGGTGTTGGGAAAAGGGTAGTTCCAGGCATGCTCCTATCCCACAGCAGAAATCACCCTCGATATCACATTACCCATATTAATAGGGTACCCGGCCATAATAGATGCAACAGAACAGCCCAGGTAAGTGGAATTGTATTATCATGGGTAGAAGGGTCAAGCCGATTGTATACAAATGTCAACAACCCTCGAGCCTCAAAGTTGAAGGTGTTTCAGAATATTTTCTTCCCCACTTGCAGCCACTGTGGCACAGTACCCGGGATAGCTAAGAACTGAGCCAACCAAGGACGAACTTCCTACCCTAACTTTGCTAGATAAAACGACTCATCCTCATCTCGGAACCCCAAATAGTCATTCAAGGAGGTGCCATCAAACAACACTACTTTGTCTCTCACTTTGGTTGCCTTAGTATCCTTGACAATGTGAGCCAAGTTAGAGTAAAATTCCCTAACCATATGCTCATTTGCCTCTATGCACTTCTCCGAGAAAAACTCCCAGTCATGTCTAGTTCGGAACTCCCTTTGCATGTTCGGGTTGTGGGGTAAAAGGTTAGTGTCAATAAAACTTCTATTCGGTATCAACTTCCTCACTGGCCACCACTCCCTAAACTTGTGAAACGCCACTTGACTAACAAATCGATCTTCCCAAACTTCAGGTTTTCTAGTTCTGTCAATACCCCCAATATGAGGCTCACCTCCTTCATCTTTGCCTGCACTCTCCCCCGATAATGAAGCTATAGGGGAGGTGGAGTATTTCCCACTACCAGCTGTGGACTCGTCAGAAGAATCTGAGACTACATTCACTATTTTTTTGGAAGTGGGTGATGGTTGAGGGGTATCAACTAAGTGGAGGGGGTCGATTATGTGAGTTGGGATTGAATCTGAGGAGATGCTTTTGGAGGGCACATACGCACTCTCCGACGAATGAGAAGTAGCCTTATAAGAAGCTTTATCAATTTTTGGGTCTCTTTTATATTTTCTCGAGCCTGGGGAGTGAGTTTGGCGATTACCCCCTCGGGAGGAACCACCTCTCCCGGGTTATTATGATTGTTTGCCGCCCTTTTGTCTAACTATGATCTTTAAAAACACACATTTAACATTGTTAGTTTAAGAACATGAAATAAAATAGGTGAATGACACAGGAGGGAGATACAATTGATTGCAGAACACAGTGGCAGGATAGGCTGTAGTACTTAGTATCACGGACCGTACAAAACAAGGACGCGGCCGCATTGGAGGCACCGCGGACCGTGCAAAAGTGGTCGCGGTCCGCGCTGGACAAAGGCCTCCGAAACATGCTCTCTCAATCTCCCACTGCGGACCACACAAAATAGGGACTCGACTGCGGTAGGCCAGTGCGGGCCGCGCAAAAGTGCAATGCAGCCACGCTAGAAACAGTTTAATTGCAACAGAAGAACTCCGCGGACCGCATTGAGCTAGGGTTAGGGACTAAGTTAGGGTTTCATGTTTTCTTCCATTTCTGTTCAATTTTTGACTCCTACTTGTCCCTACTCTGTTACTCAATCCATAAGCATGTTTATCACACAAAAAAACAAACTAGCAAGATATCTAACCTAAACTAGTAATTCAAAGAAAAATGGGAAGAAAAAAGAGAAGTTACATCAAATGAGATGAAAACTAAGAAATTAAATATCCATGAGTGCATGAGATGTTACCTGATTGATGAAGTGTGAGTGCAATTAATCAAATCAAGCAAGAAGATCAGGCTCCAAAAATGATGAACAGTAAAATTAGGGTTCTGGGGTGTCAAAGTGCGAAAAGGGTAAAATGAGACCCTTGGTCTCTATTTATAGACACCCAGTGGGGCCCGTACTCACCTACCAGCGCGGCCGCATAAAAGTGACAGTGGACCGTGCTGAGTTTTTGTCATGTAGCCTTGCACTAAGCAGCCCACGCGGACCACACAAAAATGTACTGCGGTCACACAGCAAACTTCAAAGACTTTGCAAACTTGGCTCATGACAGCACGGACCGCGCAAAAATGCACCACGGCTGCACTGGCAAACTTCAGAGACTGCAATTTCTTTCCTTTTGTTTTGTACTACTTCAACACAATCCCTGCAACATCTCACAAACAATTAGCTCAAAAATCCAAATCGACAAAGAAAATAAAAGAGAAATAAAAAGATATGGGTTGCCTCCCAAGAAGCGCTTGATTTAACGTCGCGGCACGACGCATGTTACCATCACATCACTTCAAATGAATGAGTGCCACCACGAGGCTGTCATCAAACTTCCCCAAATGCTTGACACGATGCCCATTGACTCGAAAAACTTCACCATTTTTGTTCTTGAGATCAATAGCACCAAATGGGGTCACACCAACAAGTTCAAATGGACCACTCCACTTCAACTTGAGCTTTCCCGGGAATAACCTCAACCGGGAGTTGAAAAGAAGAACCATATCACCAATCTTGAATTCCTCTCCCCGAGCATATTTGTCGTGGAGATACTTCATCTTGTCCTTATTCAAGGACGAGCTGGAGTAGGCATGAAATCTAAACTCGTCAAGCTCATTGAGTTGCTCAACCCGGAGATTCGTCGCAATATACCATTCTAAGTTCAACTTCCTCAAGGCCCACATAGCCTTGTGCTCCAATTCCACCGGAAGATGACAAGCTTTCCTGAATACCAACCGGTACGGAGACATACCAATTGGGGTCTTGTAAGCCGTCCGATAGGCCCAAAGAGCACCATCTAATTTATTCGACCAATCGGTCCTATTGGCATTGATAGTTTTAGACAAGATACTCTTAATTTCTCGGTTGTAAACTTCCACTTGGCCAATCGCTTTAGGATGATAGGGGGTGGTCACCTTGTGATTTACTACATACTTGGTAAGCAATGAATCAAAAGCCTTGTTGCAAAAGTGAGACCCCTCATTACTAATGATAGCACGGGGAGTGCCAAACCTTGTGAAGATACTCTTTTTAAGAAATGCCACCATACTTCGGGCTTCATTGTTGGAGACATGGCTTCAACCCACTTCGATACATAATCCACCGCTACCAAAATGTAAGTTTTCCCGCAAGAGCTCACAAAAGGACCCATGAAGTCGATACCCAAGACATAAAAAATATCTACCTCTAGAATTGCATTGAGAGGCATCTCATCCTTTTTAGAAATCCCACCTGCTCGTTGGCATTCATCACATCTCTTGAAAAAATCACCGGCATCTTTAAACAAGGTAGGCCAATACAAACAGCAACTAAGCACTTTAGAAGTCGTCCTCTCCCCTCCATGATGGCCACCATAAGGTGAGGAATGGCAAGCTTCCAAAATACCCAATTGCTCCTCCTCCGGGACACAACGTCGAATCACACCATTGGTGCAAATCTTGAACAAATATGGCTTGTCCCAATAAAAATCCAAGCTATCCCGCTTGAGCTTCTTCCTTTGGTTAGAAGAAAGCTCACACGGGATGATTCCGGTAACAAGATAATTTGCGACATCGGCGAACCACAACATTTCATTCATTGACACCGCAAGGAATTGCTCGTCGGGAAATGTATCATTGATTTCAAGGCCGTCACAAGGCCTCCCTTCTTCCTCTAACCAGGACAAATGGTCCGCAACTTGATTTTCACTTCCCTTCCGGTCCACTATTTCTAAGTTGAATTCTTGAAGGAGTAGCACCCATCTCATCAATCTCGCCTTGGAATCCTTGTTGGACATCAAATACCTAAAGGCGGCATGGTCCGTGTGCACAATCACCTTGGCCCCCATAAGATAAGGTCAAAAATTTTCCATGACAAATACAATTGCCAACAATTCCTTCTCCATCATCGTGTAATTCCGTTGAGCTTTATTCATAGTCTTGCTTTCATAGTACACGGGATGGAACATTTTACTAATTCGTTGACCTAACACTGACCCCACCGCAACATCACTTGCATCACACATTAGTTCAAAGGGCAAACTCCAATTAGGTGCGGTGATGATAGGATTTGAGGTCAACTTGGGATTTAAAAGTTCAAAGGCCTCCATGCATTTTTCATCAAAAAGAAACTTGGCATCTTTCTCTAGCAACTTGCAAAATGGATTCACAACCTTTGAAAAATCTTTGATGAACCACCGGTAGAACCCGGCATACCTAAGAAAACTCCTCACCCCTTTGACAGAAGTAGAGGGAGGAAGCCTCGAAATGAACTCGATTTTGGCATTATCAACTTCAATTCCTCGCTTCAAGATCTTGTGACCCAACATTATACCTTCTTCTGCCATAAAGTGGCACTTTTTCCAATTGAGAACGAGGTTAGTTTCTTCACATCTAGCCAAGACCCTATCCAAATTTACCAAGCATTCCTCAAATGAATCCCCATCCACGCTGAAATCATCCATGAAGACCTCCAAGATATCCTCCACCATGTTGGTAAAAATAGCCAGCATGCAATGTTGGAAGGTCGCCGGAGCATTACATATCCCAAATTGCATTCTCGAGAAAGCGAACGTGCCATAAGGACATGTAAAGGTCGTCTTCTCTTGGTCCTTCGAGGCAATTGGAATTTGATTGTACCCCGAGTAACCATCTAGAAAATAATAGAAAGCCCGACCCGCAAGACGATCAAGCATTTGGTCAAGGAATGGTAATGGGAAATGATCTTTTCTTGTCACCTTGTTAAGATTCCTATAATCCATACAAACTCTCCAACCCATAACCGTCCAAGTCGGAATAAGCTCGTTGTTGGCATTGGTCACTACCATCATCCCACCTTTCTTTGGCACACATTGGACCGGATAGGTCCATGAGCTACCGAAGATTGGATAAACCACATCGGCGTTAAGCCACTTGATAACCTCTTTCTTTACCACTTCTTGCATTGCCTCATTTAGTATTCTTTGATGTTCAAGTGAAGGCCTCGCATCCTCCTCCAATATGATTTTATGCATGCAAAATGCGGGGCTTGTTCCCCGAATATCAGTCAATGTCCATCCAATCACCTTTTTGCGCTTTTGAAGAACCGCCAAAGTGGCGTCAACCTGCATGTTAGTTAAGCAAGACGAAAGAATAACAGGTAAAGTGGAATTTGAACCCAAGAACCCAAGAATTCAATCGATGGCTTTATTGGTAGAGTTCTGTGTTTTTCAAGATCCAAAGATAACTTTCTAGGCTCATATGAATATGAACCCATACCATGCAATGCATTCACGCACTCCACTCTACTGGCATCATCATTGACATCCATGTTAAGAAGCACGGCCTCAAGAGGATCTTCAACATTTATCATGGAACTTGTGTTATCCACTATCACAGCTGTGACAATGTCCACAAATGAACACACCTCCATGCTATTAGGTTGTCTCATTGATTTGCAAATATGGAATACTACCTTCTCATCTCCCACACGGAATGTCAACTCACCCGCTTCAACATCAACCAATGCCTTCCCCATATCTAGGAAAGGTCTTCCAAGAATAATCGGCACTTTAAAGTCCACCTCATAGTCCAATATGACAAAGTCGGCCGGCAATATGAATTTATCAACACGAACAAGAACATCATCAATTATGCCCAAGGGTCGCTTCATCGATCAATCCGCCATTTGAAGTCTCATTAAAGTTGGCCTAGGTTGTCCGATTCCCAAAGTCTTGAAAACCGAATAAAGCATCAAGTTAATGCTAGCTCCCAAGTCACAAAAGGGCTTTGGCAAAATCCGCATTACCAATAGTGCAAGGGATAGTAAATGCTCCAGGTTATTCAAGTTTCGGGGATATAGAATGCACTATAGAACTCACTTCATGCGTCATTTTAATTGTTTCACACTCCATCGACCTCTTCTTAGTTACCAAATCCTTCATAAACTTTGCGTACGCCGGCATTTGTTCAAGTTCCTCCACCAATGACACATTGATAGTAAGACTCTTCATCATTTAAATGAACTTTTTGAATTGATTGTCACCTTTTTGCTTTGCTAACCGTTGAGGGTAAGGTGGAGGCGGCCTAGGCAAGGGTTCCTTGGCCTTGGGCACCACCGGCTCGGGCATATCAATAACATGTTCTCTAGACGGGTTCACGACATCTTGCATCTGTACCCCGGACTCATCATCAATATCAATCCGCATATCATTGGTCACATTTGGTTCAACCACATCTTCAACACTCAAAGGCATATCATCATCATGCAACTCAACTTCTTCATTCACAACTTTATTTTCATTCGAGGCATGCACATCACCGCCTCTTCCACTTCTTTTTGTAACCGCCATCACATGATTCTTACCTCCCTTCGGGTTCACTACCGTATCACTTGGTAGAGCACCCTTAGGTCGAGTATTCAATAATTGAGAGATTTGGCCAAGTTGCACCTCCAAATTCCGAATAGAGGTGTTATGAGAAGCCAATTGAGCATCAGAGTCTTGGTTCTTCTTCATCATTTGTTCGAACATCATTTCTATTCTCCCCATATCACTACCCGAAGAACTAGACCCTTGAGATTAAAAGGGAGGTGGATTGTTCGGTTGTTGGTACATGGGGGGCCTTTGAAAGCCTTGCCCCCAGTTGCCTTGATTTCCGGTATTATTCCACCCTCCTTGAGTATTGTTGTTGCTGCTCCAATTGTTATTTTTCCCGTTCCAATTGCCTTGATTGTTACCTTGGTTACCACAATTATTGTTTTGATTGTTGTTGTTCCAATTGCCATCACTTTGTTGTTGGTTGTTACTCCAATTACCGCCACCTTGTTGATTGCCCCAATTTCCTTGGGGACGCCATTGTTGATTTCCTTGATTTTCTCTATTCCCTTGGTAGTTATTGACATATTGGACTTCCTCGCTTTGATCATCATAGCACTCATTCGAATAACCACCACCATCATTGCTGTTGTCAAATTGCTCACAATTACCTTGAGGTTGTTGTTGCCCTCTTTTCCTCCTTTTTAACATAGACACACCTTCCATTGCATTGACTTGGCGCGGGTTTTGGACTTGTTGCAGTTGCGCCTTCGCCAATTGATTCAAAGTTGTTGTCAGTTCGGCTATAGCTTGGCCGTGGTCATGCAACTCTTTATGCAAATGGATGACCGTGGGGTCACCTTGATATGCGTTTGCTCGGCTTTGCCATGCCGAAGAGGTGTCAGCCATTTCATCAAGTATATTACATGCATCTTGGTAAGAAAGTTTCATAAAGTTCCCTCCGGCTAATTGGTTCACAATGCACTGATAAGTGGTGTTGATGCCCCGATAAAAAGTTTGTTGTATCATCGCCTCGGTCATGTCATTATTGGGGCACTCTTTCACTATTGTTCTATATCTTTCCAATATCCCGTGCAAAGGTTCCGTTGGATCTTGTTTGAAAGCTAGAATCTCATCCCGAAGAGCCACCATATGACTTGGAGAAAAGAACTTGGCAATGAATTTGTCCGCCAATTCATCCCATGTGGTGATAGAATAATTGGGGAGCCTGTCTAACCAATCCAACGCTTTACCCCGAAGAGAGAACGGGAAAAGCCTCAATCTCCATGCATCCTCGGACATGTTTGTCTGCTTGCTACCCCAGCATGTATCTACGAACCCCTTCAAGTGCTTGTAGGCATTTTGATTGGAGGCGCCCGTGAAATACCCTCTTTTCTCGAGCAAGGTCAACATAACATTTGTGATTTGAAAGTTCCCCGCCCGAATTCGGGGAGGAACAATAGCACTGGCGTATCCTTGATTGGATAGAACTCTTGGGGCCACTCTTGGTGGAGGCGGAAGAGGGTCTCGAATGTTCTCATTCGGAATAGAATTTGCATTGGAATTTCGACCTCTCCTTTGAGCTTGAGGTAATATCTCTTCTTGTTCAAGATACTCAACCTCCTCCCCTGTGACCACGATGCCAAGAGGGTCAACACCAACAATTAGTATAAAGAAGGAAAGAGAAGCAAAATACAAAACTAACTAAACAGATAGTCAACACCGTAAGCTCCCCGGCAACGACGCCAAAAAGTGATCATTGCCGACTCAACGCTACACGAATGTAGGAAGAGCGGGTCGCAACAGCTTTTACCCAAATAGTGGTTCGGAATCGAATTTCCACATGGAACTAGTAGTGGAGTTGTATTGTCTGTCTAGCCTAGAGATGCGTTTGTGCTTCTAATTGCATTTCAAACATTTTTGGGTTTTTATATTTATCACTACTATTATGAACTAAGGATTAAAAAAATATGCTAAGGGAATGTTGCTAAGTTGTAATTAATGGGAGAAAGGCACTAGGGTCATGGCATTACCTAGGTGGCTAATTAACGGGTAGATGCTACTAAGGATAGACTGACATATTTGGGGCTTATGCTATAACCGTTGCACAATTGTACCCGCTCTTACACCTCTCGGTAGAGAAAGTGATTTTGCCCAATTGACTCTCTCGAGACCAATTGGGTAGGCCAATTAGACCAAGCAACTAGGGTTCAATTAGGGTGATTACTCTCTCGAGATTTAACCCGTTAACTGGGACTACCATTTCTCATGGGTCCATCCCAATTCCTTGTTGGGTCAATTTTGGGGTCATGGTCTCTCTTTCTCAATAAGAGTTAAACCCACAAAGCTAGAATCAGTGTTTGCAACCACCAATCCTAAATTAAAACATAAAATCAACCCAAATAACAAATACCCAATATCAATCTATCATTAGAATGCAACACCCATCAATTACCCACACTAGGGTTGAGCCACAACCCTAGCTAATGGGTTTAGCTAGACATAATTAAAGAAGAAACTGAATAAATAGAAGAAGAACTAAACATATTAATTGATTACTAAGAAGAAACTACAATAATCTATTGTTAATGAAGACCAAAAGTGCCAAAAATGGCTACAAACTAGTTCCCAGATGCACAGCTACGTTCAGAAATTCAAAATTTTCCTAAAAATGGTGAAATGTTCTATTTATAGTGGGCTGGAAAAACTGGACAAAAATACCTATGCGGGGTCAGTGTGGGTCGCGCAAACATGACCACGGTTGCACTGGCTCTTGGACTTCACTATTCATCTCTCTGAACTTGAAGGATGCGGACCGCGTAAAAAGGTAATGCGGCCGCGTACGAGGTCTGGCACGGACTGCGCGGTGATAACCGCGGCCGCATGGCTTGCTCTTGACCTAAATAATAGCTTTCTGAATCTCCTGATGCGGACCACGTAAATAGGCAGTGCGGCCGTATTGGACGAACGCGGGCTGCAAGAATCAAACCGCGGTCGCGTTGTCTTTGTCCTGAATATGCCCCATCTCTGAACCTCCTAGTGCGGTCGCGATCATAGTTGTGCGGTCCGCACTAGGCTCTTTTTCCTTCACTTCACTTGGTCTTTGATACTTGAGCAGGTTTCACTCCGTTTTGAGCCGATCTTTGACATTACATCAATTTGTCACTCAAACCTGCAATCAAACACAAACTATAAGCATTTTGGGATTATTTTGTAGCAATGTATACTCAAAGCATAGGCAAGTAGGGGCATAAAACACGTTAAAATCCTACTTATCACTGCTCCTTCAATTCTTTCAACTATGGCGGAGCCATGTGATATGGAGGAATAAAAATGGGATGAGTGTCCAGAGCCAGATCAATGTAAAAGTCAATATCCCTATCGAGTGGCAGACTCGACAAGTCTGAAGGAAATATCTTAGGAAACTCACAAACAACAGGCACAAAATCCATAGAAGGAACCTCGACACTAGAATTACGAATATACGCCAAATAGGCCAAACATCCCTTCTCAACCATATATCGAGCCTTCATATATAAGATAACCCTATAGGTGGAATGATCAGAAGTCCCTCTCCACTCTAAATGAGGTAAACTCGGCAAGGATAAGGTCACAGTCTTGGCATGACAATCCAAGATAGTGTGGTAAGGTGATAACCAGTCCATTCCCAATATGACATCAAAATTAACTATATCCAAAAGTAACATATCTACTCGGGTATCAAGACCCTCAATCACAACTATACATGAACGATAGACACGATCTACCATAATAGAATCACTCACCAGTGTAGACACATATACAAGAGCACTCAAGGAATCACTAGGCATAACCAAATATGGTGAAAAATAATATGAGACATAGGAGTATGCAGACCCTATATCAAATAGAACTGAAGCATCTCTACTATAAACCAGAACAGTACCTGTGATAACTGCATCGGAGGCTTCGGCCTCAGGCCTATTTTGAAGAGCATATCATCGGGGCTAGGCCCCACCACTTTGAACTACATCTCTGGTAGGGCCTCCTGCTAGCGGAATCCACCTCTAGCATTCTGACCTCCACCTCTAATACCTCTACCTCCACCTCTAGTACCTCTACCTCCACCTCTAGGTGGCTGAGCGGGAGGTGGAAAACCTGGTGCCTGAACCATGGCATGGGAACCCTGACATTGTGACTAAACACCCACTAATCTCGAACAAGCCCTCCGAATATGACCATACTCACCGTACTCAAAGCATCCACCTGAGTGATGCGGCTGAGGAAATTGAGACTGACCCTGGTGGGCTGGCTAACCATGATGATAGCTCCGAAGAGGAGGTGCTTTGATAGGAGCTGGTTGTCCTGAAGGAGGTACATAAGAACCACACCCACCTAGATCACCGTGAGAATCTATAGTGCTGAATGAAACGGCCTGGAAGGATAGCCTCTACCAAAAGAATCCCTGCCTCCAGACGAGGCATCACTGAACTTGCCAGAATGACGGAGCCTCTTGTCAGACCCCTGACCACTCCCCTATGATAAAACCATCTCGACTCTCCTGGCCATATTGGCCGCATCCTGAAAAGAAATTTCTCTTCCCGACTCCATAGCCATATATAATCGAATAGGTTGAACGAGTCCCTTAATGAACCTTCTTACTCTCTCTCTCTCTCGGTGGGAAGTGTCAGAAGAGCATGACGGGCTAAGTCAATGAATCTGGTCTCGTACTGAGTGACAGTCATAGAACCCTGCTGGACATGCTCAAACTGCCTTCGATAGTTCTCCCTCTAAGTGACAGGAAGAAACTTCTCCAAAAATAGCTGAGAAAACTGATCCCAAGTCAAAGTTGGTGATCCAGCTGGTCAGCCAAACAATAATCCCTCCACCAAGTCTTGGCAGATCCAGAAAGACAAAATGTAACAAAGTCGACCCTATTAGTCTCCACTATCCCCATGTTCCGTATAACCTCATGACAGTTGTCTAAATAATCCTGGGGATCCTCAGAAGATGTACCACAAAAAGTGGTGGTCAAAAGCTTAGTGAACCAGTCCAACCTCCACAAGGCATCAGTAGACATAGCTGGCCCCTCACCTGTCTGTGCCACAACACCCGGCTGAACTACTCCTACTGGCTGAGCTGCTGGGTTCAGATACTAGGGAGGGGCAAGGGGAATATCAAGTACTAATAGAATTTCAGTAGAGAAGCATACAAAACACCACAATTTCATATCAGCAAGAATAGGGAAAACAGTAACGAATCAATATTCGCTTTATCCTTTCTTGTTGCGGCGTGCAACACGATCCCAATCATATAATACTGTTACGACATGCAATCCAATCACAATCATATAATGATGTTGTGGCATGAAATCCGACCCTAATTATATAATGATGTTGCGACGTGCAACCCGACCCTAATCATATAATGAGGTTGTGGCGTACAACACGATCCAAATCATATAATGATGTTACGGCTTGCAATTCGGCCCCACCTGTCCACCCTTATTACTCTTTGTTGCGACGTGCAACCTAATCCCATATAATATTGTTGCGGCGTGCAACCCGATCCTAATATACAAATCAACACCAATCACCAAAGAATCCCAGCAAGGGAACAATAGTATAACAACAATATCCCGGCAACAGAAATAATATCATAAGCAATAATATCCCGATAAGGGAAACAATATCTTAAACATTACCATCCTAGCAAGGGAAACAATATCATAAACAATAACATCACAGCAAAGGAATCAATAATATATCTCATCTCCTTCCCAAAATCACTTCACACATAAGTCTCAACTTGAGCCAATGCTCAATAATGTTCAATTACCAAGAATACTTTCATAAGCCTTGTTCAACATTTATAATCATCATATTAAGAATAGACAATACATAATGGAGTCACAACAATCATAGTATAAGACTCACGGGCATTCTTGACACCAACGTATAGATACTCGTCACCACACCTTTATATCGTACTCTATACTTAACATATAGCAAATAAGGCCACAACTCCTATTCCCTCAAGCTAAGATTAGACTAAACACTTACCTCAATGTCAAGAACACAATCAAGCCTCGACTATCGCTTTACTTCTCTATTCCACTTCTAATTTGCTTGTATCTAGTCACAATTTACTTAATAATATTAATAAATTCTAAATAAACCAATTCTAATGGATGAAAATAGGTTTTCAAATGATTTTTCCAAAAAGTCAAAAATCGACACTGGGCCCGCTTGGTGAAAACCCAAAGTTTGAACTAAAACCTGATTACCCATTCACCCACAAACTCAAATATATAATTTGTTTTTAAATTGGACCTCAAATCGAGGTCCAAATCCCTAAAATTTGAAATTCCTAATTCCTATCCAAAAACACCCAAATTCCCATGAAAATCCCTAGATTTTGTGATGAAATCAACTTAAAAGTTGGATTAGATTGAAAGAAATGAGTTATAAATGACTTACTAATGATTTGGAAGAGCTTGTGCCTTTGAAAAATCACCCAAAGATGTTTTAGGGTTTGAAAAGTTGTAAAAATGAAGAAGAATCTCGTCTGAAATCCCACTTATCACGTGCAGATGTCGCAATTGCAGCCAGGGGTTCACAATTGCGAACCCTTCAAAAGTCTACTACCTTTGCATTTGCGACTCCTGAGAACCTCTGCCATCTTCAATTGCGAAGGGAATGTAGCATTTGCGACTACTAGGATTTTTCTGAGGGCTTTGCATTTGCGAAGAAATGCTAGCAAATGTGAGCAAGGCTAACCAGGTCTTACTTTGCAATTGCGATCCGCCCCTCGCAGTTTCAAGCTATCAGACTTCGCAATTGCGATCGCTGATCTCGCAATTGCGAGATCAGAGGCCAACACCAGACCTACAATCGTGCAACAATTTTCCTAAGTCCAAATACACTCTGTGGCCTATCCAAAACTCACCCGAGCCCTCAGAGCTACAAACCAAACATACACGCAAGTCCAAAAACATCATACAGACTTGCTCGTGTGATCAATTCATCAAAATAACATCAACAACTATGAATTAAACCTCAAATTCACGAAATCACTCAAGAGCATTAAACTTTCTATTTTCTCAACTATAGGTCTGTTTTATACCCAACGAACTCTAATTCTTAGCAAATCCCACAGATTTAACCAAATTATTATTTTAAACTTATACCCGGCTTAGGAACCAAGATACGGGCCCGATACCATCAAGAAATTGCATCAATTCACTTCAAAATCCTTTACATTTTCTAGCAAACAATTTTCTTTAAGAATTCTTTCTCGGGCTTGGGACCTCGGAATTCGATTGCGGGCATACTCCCAAGTCCCATATTTTACTACGGACCCTATTAGACCGTCCGATCACAGATCCGGGTCCGTTTACCTAGAATATTGGCCAAAGTCAACTTTAATAAATTTTAAAGGCCAAATTCCTTATTTTACTTAGATTTCACATAAAAGCTTTCCGAAAATGCACCCGGACTATGCAGGTAAATCGATGTGAGACAAAAAGAGGTTTGTAAGGCTTTGGAATACAGAATTTACTTTTAAAATGAGTGGAGACCTTTTGGGTCATCACATATCCCAAAACTCGTTTTATCCCCATCCAATGAGATTGACCTAGATTACTCGTGTATAGGCTCAATTTACTTATAGCACAAGCTATATCTGATCGAGTAAAATTCATGATATACATTAAACATCCTAGCACACGTGCATAATCCAATTGTAATATGATTTGGCCTTTGTTCTTTGCAAGTGCAAGATTCACGTCAATTGGAGTCTTTGCAACTTTAAAATCTAAGTACTTGAATTTTTCAAATACTATTTTTATGTAATGAGATTGCGACAAAGCCAGACCTTGAGGAGCCTTTTGGATCTTAATACCCATAATTAAATTGGCAACTCCCAAGTCTTTCATATCAAACGTGCTACTTCGCATACACTTGGTCGCATTTATGTTGGCAATGTCATTACTCATCATCAGCATATCATCCACATATAAGCAAATAATGACTATATGATTTATAAAAATTTTAATGTACACACATTTATCACATTCATTTATCTTAAAACCATTTGACAATATTATTTGGTCAAATTTTGCATGCCATTATTTAGGTGCTTGTTTTAGTCCGTAAAGCGACTTAACAAGTCTACATACCTTCTTTTCTTTACCTGGAACCACAAACCCTTCAAGTTATTCCATGTAAATTTGTTCCTCCAAATCTCCATTTAAGAAGGCCGTTTGAACATTCATTTGATGAATTTTAAGACCATATACTGCAGTTAATGCTACTAACATTCGTATGGACATAATTTTGTAACTGGAGAGTATGCATTAAAATATTCAAGACCTTCTCGTTGTTTACATCCTTTGACCACAAGTCTTGCCTTATATTTGTCAATAGTACCATCATCTTTTATTTTCCTATTATTAATCCATTTAGAACCCAATGGTTTGTTGCCTTGAGGAAGATCAACCAATTTTCATGCATGATTGTTCAGTATGAATTTTATTTCACTATTGACTACCTCTTTTCAAAATAAAAATATCAAAGAAGACATAGCTTCTTTAAGTGTTCGAGGCTCATTTTTCAATAAGAAAGTCACAAAATCTAGTCCAAATGAAGTATACGTTCTTTGACATTTACTACGTCTTGGATACTCTTGATTACACGCACTTTCTTTTGTTTCTTCCCAAGGCCGTTTAGATCCTTCACCAATCGGCTCACATTTCTTTTTATACGAATATATATTTTTGAAGAACTCAGCATTATCTGATTCTATAACCGTATTATTATGTATATCGAAATTTTCTGATTTATGCACTAGAAATCGATATTCTTTACTATTGGTCGCATATTCTATGAAAACACAATCAATATTTTTCGATCCCATCTTTACCCTTTTGGGTTTAGGAACTTGCACTTTTACCAAACACCCCCACAGTTTAAAAATTCAAGTTAAGCTTCCTTCCTTTCCATTTTTCATATGAAATGGATTGCGTTTTGCTATGCGGCACTTAATTTTGATATCTGGTTATCCATAAGAATGGTTTAACCCACAAGTTATGTGGCAAACCAGAAGTTATCAACAAAGCGTTCATCATTTTTTTTAATGATCGATTCTTTCTTTCCGCAATCTAAACACATCTCTTCAAAAGGAGATTCGTATTTACCACCCCTATCACTTCTTATCATTGTAAAGTTCTTGTTAAGTTGCGTTTCAACTTTATTTTTGTATTGCTTGAATGCATCTATTGTTTCATCTTTACTATTAAGTAAGTAACATAGCAATATCAAGTATTGTTGTCAATAAAAGTTATAAAATACTTTTTTTCACATCGAGATGGTATTGACTTCATATCGCAAATATCTGTGTGAATTAAGTCAAAAGAATTTGAATTCCTTTCAACTGATTTATAAGGATGTTTAACATACTCAGATTTCACACATATCTGACATTTTGATTTGTCGCATTCAAACTTAGGAAATACTTCCAAATTAATTATTTTTCACAAGGTTTTATAATTGACATGTCTCAAACGTATATGTCATAAATTATTTGACTCAAGTAAGTAAGAAGAAATTGAAATTTTATTATTGTCAACAACCATTACATTTAACTTAAAAAGGCACTCAGTAAGATAACCTTTTCCTAAGAACATCTTGTTCTTACTTATTACAACTTTGTCTGAAACAAAAATACACTCAAACCCATTATTGACAAGAAGTGAAATAGAAATCAAGTTCTTCCGTATTTCAGGAATATGACAAACATTGTTCAGAGTCACCACCTTGCCAGAGGTCATCTTCAGGAATATTTTTCCATAGCCTTCAATTTTGGCCGCTGCAGAATTTCCCATAAAAATGATCTCGTCGGGTCCAGCGGGAGCATATGAAGAAAATACTTCTTTAACAACATAAACATGTCCGGTGGTACCAGAGTCAATCCACCACTTCTTAGGATTTCCCACTAAGTTGCATTCAGACAACATAGTGCACAAGTCATCAAAATCATCATTTGTTTGAACCATATTTGCTTGACCCTTTTTCTTCTATTTCTTTGGAGCACGCCACTCTGCATATTTATGTCCAACCTTTCTACTGTTGTGGCAGTTTCTCTTGAATTTCTTCTTGCTGGGGTAGTTATTTGGTCCATAAGACTTCTTTTTCTTCTTCAAATAAGTTGGAGCAGTTACAACAATATTTTCTCCCATAATTATTAAGTTTCTAAGTATCTTCTTTTCTACAGCTTTATTGTCCTCTTCGATCCTCAATCGAACGATGAAATCTTCGAGTTTCATCTCCTTGCGCTTGTATTTCAAGTAGTTCTTAAAGTCTTTCCATAAAGGAGGCAACTTCTCAATCATTACTGAAACTTGAAACGCCTCATTGATGACCAACCTTCAACAAAAAATTCATAATTAGTAACAGAATTGATAATTTCAACAAAAGCATTAATTCGGATTATACCTTCAGCAAGAAGATCATGAATGATAACTTGCAACTCTTGAACTTGGGTAATGACAGGCTTGTTGTCTACCAACTTATAGTCCAAAAACTTGGCTACAACGAACTTCTTCAAACCAGCATCTTCGATTTAATACTTCTTTTCCAATGCCTCCCATAGTTCTTTCGAAGTTTTCACATTACTATAGACATTGTAAAGATCATCTTCCAGTCCACTAAGAATATAATTCTTGCATAAGAAATATGAGTGCTTTCATGCCTCAGTCATTATGAAATGTTCATTCTCAGGAGTTGATTCCGTCAGAAGTGGAACATCCTCTTTGATGAACTTCTGTAGACTCAATGTAGTCAAATAGAGGAATATCTTTTGTTGCCACCATTTGAAGTCAATCCCAAAAAATCTTTCAGGATTTTCCGCCGAAGCCGATGGTGGCATAGAACGAATAGAAGAAGCAACATTGCTCAAGAGCCAACCACGGGAGTTCCAGTTTCTGTCATTTGAAAAAAATTAATTAAACGGTAAAGTATTTAAAATCTTCAAACCAAATAATTTTAACAGAAACAGATTAAATACAATGGTAAAGATTTTATTTCTTCAAACCGAATAAAAAAGGAGTGGAAAATCCGAAGATTTTAGTCTCCAAACTGAGAGTAGAAATTATTAGGATTTAGTCTCCCACAAACAGAATATAAGATGAATAGAAAAAAAAAATTAAGTTCCTTAAGTTTGTTAATAATCTGTATTCGAAACTATATTCAAAACCAGTAGCAATGAAAAAAATCAGAAATGTAGAAGAACAGAAATAAATTCGAGCTTACTGAATTCACGGTGCTTTTTTAAGGAATTTAATCCCCTCCCAGTACCCGAGGTCTAGAATTATTTCCTCACAGGATAGAATAAATAACCTCACCGGTGTAGCGATACTTTAAATCTCAGTGCCCAACGAACTCAAAGAACAGTAGTAAATCACACTTATTGCTTTTTTTTATATAAAAATAATGCAGAATGAAGAAGGAGAAATCAGAATTTTTATAAGGAAAATCTAAGGGAGAGTTCATGTACTTATAGCCAACAAATATTGAGTTATATTGAAGAGTTACAACTATTTCTGAAAGGCTGCAACTCAAAATGGTTGATTTATAAATAATATTGCGTTAATACTAACAAATAAATTTGGTCCAAAAAATTAATAAATTAATCTCATAATTAGACTAAATACAAATTCAAATTCAAATCCGAAGTTGAGCAGAGCGAGCGACGATGACGACGGTGCGAGGCTTTCCTTCTTCTCAACTCTTTAAGAGTTAGAAGAAGTGCAATTGTATATATACCAATCAAAACTCTTTTCCTCCTCTGATATGGGACAATGTTCCTTTGTCAAATAGGGAAATTAATTTTTATTTTATTTTCCTCCATTTTCCGTCACTCTATTTTAAGCTCTAAGTAGCTTAAACCTAACACGTATAATACACTCTCCAAAATATTTTAAAATTTGTCATGTGGTAATCTATGTGAATATTTATTTATGTTAATCTAAAATCCGACTTAATTAATATTTTAATACTCTTTATTATATCAATGTAAAAAATTACATGGTAAAAATAAAAACGGAGGCTGGGGTCAAAACTAGTGGATCAATTGTAAGAAACTCATTTTCTATTCGCCCTCATCGGAAACTTTGCTCTCATTGGAGAATGGTTGCACTAATCTCTCGGTAGCAATTTTCTCCATTAATATTGGTTTTAACCTCGATTGCTTTATCTATTTTTGCTTCTGTTTGAAAACTGGGATAAAAGTAGGTTTTTTGCTCCTAAATCGGTACAGAAGATTTGAATTTTGATAGACCTAAATTCTGAAGATTGTTGAGAGGAGATACCTAGATTGTTAAAGAAGATGGCTACATATAGGTTCTATTTCTTTATTCCCTGATTTCTTGAAAGGCATTAAACCTCATGCTCTACAAATACTTGAAAGGGTATTCCTTTTTTCAAATAAATTTAGATAAGAACTGAATGGTGGATAAAACGAGAAAGATAAGAATTAAAATCAAAAATAATTAGAGAGAGAATTTCATTCAAATGAAGAAATGGATAAGAAAGGTAAAAAGAATGTGGATAGAAGGTGAAATATAAAAAAAAAAAAGAGGAGAAAATAAAAAGGAATAAATTATAAAGAAAAAGGGCTAATTAGTTGTTAGACACGCCATTTTAATGGCTTTTTTTAGACTTCACGCGCTCTTGGACAATTTATTACACATATTATGCCACATAAGCAACGAAGGAGTTTTATTATGAAGAAGGATAGAGGGACACGCGGTAGTTTAGGTAGGCAATTGACAAAAATTGTATAATTTAGGCGGGTTTTGAATATATTAACTCTTAAAACAACACAAAATAGTCGAATTATCCCTGTTTTTGACGCAGTCATAAAACTCAGTAGGTTAAAATATCTATTTCCCAGAATTAGGGGAAAATTTGGACATTCAGACTAAGGTCAAAAGTTCTTTTTTATTTTTTTCGTTCTTTTTAAAAATGTGTTGTCCACGAAATTGTGCAAGTTTTTGGAAATTTTTGAAAATGAGCTTTTCAAAAATCAAAAAGTGGTTTTGATATATATATATATATATATATATATATATATATACCGTTTGGATGAATATAGGAGATGCAAAAGTATATCCCATTTTCCTTTTAAATCGTGGAGGTCAACTAATTTTTTTCCAACAATACAATTATCTACAATGCAATGTTAAATGTTTGAACGCCACTATTGCTTAGTTGGGTACTTATTACTCCATTCGCTACTGTATATATAGAAAGGGGAAATGTTTAGCATTATTTGTTGGCTATGTACGAAGAGACATATTTTAAACTTTAAATATATTTAGGAAAAATTATCAAGGATGACCAGAATAAGAAAATAGCATTTCCCACTCAAAGCCCAAATCAAATACAAATTCTTTTCAAGTTTTAACTTGTCCGGCGCACGATTATTAAATTATTAGGAGCGCAAGCCTTTCACACTCTTATCGTATCTTTAGCCCTTCATGAATTATTTATTAGTATGTGATCGTCAAGAGTTCGTGATGGTTGATAAATACTCCTTCGTCATAGATCGAATTCGAGCTGTGTGTATGAAATTGTCTTTGATAGGAACATTTTACCTCCGATGTAGGATTTCTGGTCAAGAATTCGGGTTTAGTCAATTCAAATAAAAGTATATGAAAAAACAAAAAAAAAAAGAATTATTTAATGTCTCTGGACAATTAATCACTGCCTAGCTTGCACAGCCCCATTCAAGGCTTTTATTATTTTAAGCATTTCTATATCTTGTGATCAGTGGACTGATGAGACACTGCTTCATTCTTGGGGTACTAATTAGTTTTACATTTTAACAAATAATACTATGAATTATGATATTGTAAGTTCACTTTCTTTTCCCAGCATAGTTAATCAACTGACTGAAAGTAACATAACAGGGAGTACTATATAAATTTTCTTACTTATCTGACCAATGGGGATCGAGGAGTTTAACTCATTGCTAACAGCCATATTTGGTGATCTTTGTGTCACCACCCCAACCCCGATCGTGATGGCGCCCAACACACTGCTAGGCAAGCCTGAGCAACTAACAACCTTAACCCGTTTTTCTTATAAAGTTGATTATTAGCTAACACGGTTAATATGCAAAATTACCATAAAGAAAGCACGGAAAAAAGTTAAATATGCGGAAATCCAGTGATAACACTACTACATAGCCCATATAGATCCGGTGTCACGAGTCTTGAGCCTCTAATACAAGTTTGTCAACCTAATACATAGCAAATCTAGAAAATGCGGATGAGATAAAAGATAGAAGGGAGAGATTAGGGCTGCGGACGCACTGCAGCTACCTCGATGCTCCCGGATATGCGTTGCCCGACTGAAAATCCTCAACAACCTCAGATGTACCTGGATCTGCACGCAAGGTGCAGGGAGTACTCCGACCCACTGAGCAATAAGCATAAATAATGACTGAGAATAAGAAATCATGGAGAAACACATAGTAATCTACATTGCGACAGTTAAAAACAAGTAATATGAAAGCGATAAAACAATGAAATCGAAATGTGGAAAAACCAGAGCAAATAAGCAGTTAAGTGACAGATATATATAAAGAAAATCAACACATAAAATGGTAACCTATAGTACCCGCTGCGGCGTGCAGCCCGATCCATATATTTATCGTCAACGGCACTTACTAGGGGTGTACAGACTCCGAGAGGGGCCCCTTACAGCCCAAGCGCAATAACAAGTCATCTCGTGGCACCAATCTAGGCCCTCGGTCTCATATCAATATCAGAATGACACTGCTATGGCACGCAGCCCGATCCCATAGTATTCTCACATCTGGCCCTTGGCCATACTCAGTCCAGAAATCATATAAGCCCCTCGGGAATTAGTAAAACAGTAACTCTCAGCCCAAAACATCATTTCATATCATTTTAGTTTAAAAAATCGAGTAAAAGTGGCTGAGTTGTAAAACAATAGAAAATGGTACGACTGAGTTCAAGTAGTAAATCAAAACATTGAGGAAATAGTGATAAAGACTCCCCGAAGGGTTCAAATAGTTGGCACGAATCCCAAATATAACAATCAGTCCAAATAATGATGATATCAATCAAGCTTCAATCAAATACGCGGTAAAAACATCACTCGGGACAGACCAAGTCACAATCCCCAATAGTAAACGACCCCACGCTCATCATCAAGCACGTGTCTCACCTCAATATAGCACTACGATGTGCAAATCCGGGGTTTCAAACCCTCAGGACATCATTTACATTTATTACTCACCTCAAACCGATTAAAGCTCTAGCGCGCTATGCCCTTGCCTCTCAAATCGGCCTCCACGCGCGTCGAATCAGACCAAAACCAAAACGAATACGTCACAATAGGCTAAGGGAACAACACCCAAGCAAAAAAAACGAAAAATATCAAAAATCCCGAAATTAGCAAAAGCCAAGCCCCGGGCCCACTTCTCCAAACTTAGAAATTTTTACATCAACAGGTTCCTTATCACTCCACGAGTCTATGCATATAAAGAACACCAAAATCGGAGTCCAAATGACCCTTCAAATCCCAAATTAAAATTCCAAAATCTCAAGCCCTGGTTCTTTCATTTTTGGTTAAATTTCCATGAATTTCTAGGTTAATTTCGCAATAGAATCACGTTTTTGGTTCATAAAACTTATCTCCAATCAATCATCCTTGAATCCCTCTTCAATTTCCCTCAAAGAGCTCTCAAAATACCCAGCTATGGTAAAATAATGGCTCAAAATCGCGGATGAAATGTTTAAAAACCTCACTACCCAGTTCTGATATTCCTTCTTCGCGAACGCGGTCCAACCCACGCGTTCGCGATGCACAATTTTTCTTTGACCAACAATAACCCTTCGCGAACACGGAACTACACCCGCAAACGCTATGCTTTGGGCCTCTGAACCTACGCGAACGCGGCACCCCACCCGCGAACAAGAAGAACAATAGCTCCTGGACCTTCACGCACTAAATTCCACTATGCGAACGCGACGTCCATCACGCGAACGCGAAGCACAAACTCAAGACCCTCCACGAATGCGAGACACCAGACACTACCACGAAGCACAAACTCAGGGCCCTCCGTGAACGCGAGACACCAGACGCGAACACGAAGCAAAAACTCAAGGCCACCCAAACTCCTTCTACGCGATCATGAAGGCCAAAATTTGCCTGCACCTGCTGCTGCATTTTCTGCAAATTCTTAAAAGTTCAAAACTTCCCGTTAGCCATCTTGGTAGCTGTTGTTTGTAGGCAAACTCTTCAAACGGCAAAAACCGATCCCATGACCCTCCGAAATGAATAATACATGTGCGTAGCATATCCTCCAATATCTGAATGGTGCGCTCGGACTGTCCGTCCGTCTGAGGGTAAAAAGATATGCTCAACTACACCTGGGTATGCAACTCTCGCTAAACAGACTTCCAAAACTAGGAAGTAAACTGAGTACCCCTATCTGAGATGATGGAAACCGGACACCATGCAACAGAACAATCTCCCGGATATAAATCTCTGCCAGCCGCTCTAAAGAATAAGTAGTACAGATAGGAATGAAGTGCGCGGACTTGGTTAGCCTGTCTACAATCACCCAAATAACATCAGACTTCTTCAAAGTCTCTGGGAGTCCGATAACAAAATCCATAGTGATCCTCTCCCACTTTCACTCGGGGATAACCATCTGCTGAAGTGATCCACCCGGTCTCTGATGCTCATATTTCACCTGCTGACAATTGAGATAGCGAGCTACAAACCTCGCAATATCTTTCTTCATTCTCCGCCACCAATAATGTTGTCTAAGATCCTAGTACATCTTTGCGGCACCCGGATGAATGGAATACCGCGAGCTATGGGCCTCTTCCAGAATCAAATCTCTAAGCCCATCCACATTGGGCACACAAATCCGGCTCTGCATCCTCAACACTCCATCATCACCGATGATCACATCTCTGGCACCATCATGCTGAACTATGTCCTTAAGGACAAGCAAATGCAGATCATACTTGTGCTCTCTGATGCGATCATATAAGGAAGACCGAGAAACCAGACAAGCCAACACCCGACTGAGCTCCGAAATATCTAATCTCATAAACCGATTGGCCAAGGCCTGAACATCAACTGCAAGGGGTCTCTCCCCAACTGGAATGTATGCAAAACTCCCCATACTCACTGCCTTTCGGCTCAACGCATCGGCCACCACATTAGTAATATTATAATCCTTAAGCAACTCTAACCATCTCTGCTGCCTCAAATTAAGATCCTTCTGCTTGAAAAAAAGCTAAAGACTGCGATGATCAGTGAATACCTCACAAGATACGCCATACAAGTAATGCCTCCAAATCTTCAATGCATGAACTATGGCAGCCAACTCCAAATCATGAACAGGGTAGTCATTCTTATGGGGCTTCAACTTATGAGAAGCATAAGCAATAACTAACTCTACCCTCCTACATCAATACATAACCAATCCCAACTCTCGAAGCATCACAATACACGGTATATGAACCTGAAGCTGATGGCATAACCAATATTGGAGTTGTGGTCAAAGCTGTCTTGAGCTTCTAAAATCTCTCCTCACACTCGTCCGACCATATAAATGGAGCACCCTTCTGAGTCAACTTGGTCAAGGGCGATGCAATGGATGAGAATCCCTAAACAAACTAGCGATAATAGCCTGCCAACCCAAGAAAGCTACGAATCTCAGTGGTTGAGGACGGTCTAGGCCAACTCTGAATACTCTCTATCTTCTTTGGATCAACTTGAATACCCTCGCTGAACACCACGTGTCCCAAAAAAGCCACTGAGGCGAGCCAAAACTCACACTTGGAGAACTTTGCATAAAGTTTCTCCTCTCGCAATCTCTGAAATACAACTCGCAAATGCTCTGCATGCTTCTCCTGATTATGAGAGTACACCAGAATATCATCAATGAAAACAATAACGAACGAATCCATATAAGGCCGAAATACACTATTCATCAAATGCATGAACGCTGCTGGGGCATTGGTCAGCCCGAAAGACATGACAAGAAACTCATAATGACCATTGTAGTCCTAAAAGCAGTCTTAAGAATATCTGAATTCGTGATCTTCAACTGGTGATAACCCGAACGGAGATCAATCTTGGAAAACACCCTCGCTCCCTGAAACTGGTCGAATACATTATCATTACAAGGCATGGGATACTTATTCTTAATTGTTACCTTATTCAATTGCCAATAATCAATGCACATTCTCATTGTGTCATTCTTCTTCTTTACAAACAGAACCGGCGCACCCCAAGGTGTTACACTAGGCCGGATGAACCCCTTATCTAGAAGTTCCTGAAGTTGCTCCTTCAATTCTTTCAACTCTGCTGGTGCCATGCGATATGGCATAATGGAAATGGGCTGAGTGCCCGGCACCAGGTCAATACCAAAATCAATATCCCTAACCGGTGGCATGTCGACAGGTCTGCAGGAAATACATCAGGGAAGTCCCTCACAACTGGGACAGAATCAATACTGGGAGTCTCAGCTCCAACATCCCTCACAAAGGCAAGATACGAGAAACAACCCTTCCCAACCATACGTTGGGACTTCAGAAAGAAATCACTCTACTCGGAACATAATCAGTCACACCACGCCACTCGATCCGCGGTACACCCGACATGGCCAAAGTGACTGTCTTAGCATGACAGTCTACAATAGCATGCCCAAAATAACATCAAAGTATGACATGCTCAATAGCAATAGATCAACTCGGGTCTCCAGACCCCCAATAGTCATAACACATGATCGGTACACACGGTCCACAGCAACAGTATCGCCCACCGGGATAGACACATGAACAGGTAAAGCAAGAAACTCCCGGGGCGTAACCAAATATTGAGCAAAATATAAGGACACATAAGAATAGGTGGAACTGGAATTAAATAATACGGAGGCATATCTATAGCAGACTGAAACAATACCTGTAATGACAGCATCTGAAGCAATTGCATCTGTCCTGCCTAGAATAACATAAAAATAAGCCTGGCCACCGCCTGATTGACCTCCCCTTCTGGGGCGACCCCTGGCTGCCTGATCTCCACCCCTAGCTGACTGGGTAGGTGATGAAGTAACTGGAGCAAAAGTCGAGGGTTGACCCCTCTACTGAAGCTGACCACCACGAAGTCGAGGGCACTGTCTCCTCATGTGACCAAACTCTCCGCACTCATAATAACTACCCGCTGCTGTCGATGGGGAGTGAAGGGAACCCCTCGCACCGGAGTGACTAGCAGATGCACTCGGCGTAGAAGAACCCTGAGCTGATGGGGCACGAGATAAACTCTAAGTTGGGAGGGTGCCGAGTGAAGGCTAGCCCTACGGGGACCCATGATGACCACGGCTTGAAGATGCCCCACGATACTCTAGACGGGCCGACTGAGCAGGCCTGAAAGAACGACCTCTACCATGCTGCAACTGGCCCCTCGAAAGAGCACCACTATAACTGCCCAATCCCCAAGGCCTCTTGGCCTCCCTCTCCTGACGGCGAACTGTCTCAATCTCACGTGCGATATCCACCACCTCCTCAAACGTAGCACCCAATACTCTCTCTCTCTAGTCATCAAAATACGGAGATGGTAGTTAAGGCCATCCACAAATCTCCTGATCCTCTCGGGATCTGACGGAATCATCCAGGTGGCATGACGAGCCAACTCAAAAAACCTTATCTCGTACTGGTATCACGGTTATATCTCCCTGTGTCAACCACTCAAACTGCCTACGCAGCTCCTCTCTGCGGGACTGCGGCACATACTTCTCCAAGAAGAGAGTGGAGAACTACTGCCAAGAAAGGGGTGCTGCACCGATAAGCCTATGCCTTTCAAAATCCTCCCACCAAGTAAAGGCAACCCCAATAAACTGGAAGGTGGTAAATGCCACACCACTAGACTCAAGAATCCCTATTGTATGGAGCATCCACTAACACCTGTCAAGAAAACCCTGGGCATCCTCGCCCTCAGCACCACTGAATATCGGAAGCTAGAGTATACCAAACCTCTCAAGACGATGGTACTCATCCTCCGACATAACTGGAACCCTAAACTCTTGTACTGGTGCAACCGGCTGAACTTGAGGTGCCTCTGGCATTTGTAGTCCCTGCACTACCTGCTCAGGTGTGCAAGCAGCGATGGTCTGGTTTTCTCCCCCGGCCTGCGAGTAAGCTGCTGCTGTGGTGGCTGAAATTGCCTGAGCCAGGCCAGTGCAAACTGTCAAGTTCTGAGCCAAGGTCTCCTATAAAACTGGAATCATAATGGACACAACTGGTGCCTGAACTGGTGCTGCTGGAGTCTGATTCGGAGCTGGGGCAGCTGGTGGATCAACAGGTGCTGCCCTTACTACTATGCCTCTACTACGACCACGTCCACGGCCTCTGGTGGCCTCAGTGGGTGGCACCGGTGGTCGTCCACCCCGTCCGGTAGCGTGAGTCCTCGCCATCTGCGCGAAAATAGAATATCAGAAGTTTAGTTCTCGGATCAACAAAGTCGCACGAGAAGAATTTCAAAAATATGAAGTTTTTCCTGAAGGTTCAGTAGCCTCTCGAGGATAAATACAAACGTCTCCGTACCGATCCGCAAGACCCTACTAAGCCGTCTCATGACTTGCGAGACCTATGTAACCTAGGCTCTGATACCAACATCTCACGACCCCAACCCCGGTTGTGATGGCGCCCAACACACTGCTAGGCAAGCCTGACCAAATAACCACCTTAACCCATTTTTCTTATAAAGTTCATTATTAGCTAACAGGGTAAATATGCCAAATTACCATAAAGAAAGCACGGAACTAAAGTTACATATGCGGAAATCCAGTGATAACACTACTACATAGCCCATACAGATCCGGTGTCACAAGTCTTGAGCCTCTAGTACAAGTTTATCAACCTAATACATAGCAAATCTAGAAAATGCGGATGAGATAAAAGATAGAAGGGAAAGATCAGGGCTGCGGATGCAGTGCAGCTACCTCGATGCTCTCGGATATGCGCTGCCCGACTGAAAATCCTCAACAACCTCAGAAGCACCTGGATCTGCACGCAAGGTGCAGGGAGTAATGTGAGCACTCCGACCTAGGGAGTAATAAGCATATATAATGACTGAGAATAAGAAATCATGGAAAACACAGAGTAATCTACATTGCGGCAGTTTAAAAACAAGTAATATGAAAGCGATAAACCAATGAAATCGAGATGTGGAAAATCCAAAGCAGATAAGCAGTTAACTGACAAATATATATAAAGAAAATCAATACATAGAACGGTATTCTATAGTACCCGCTGCGGCATGCAGCATGATCCAAATATTTATCATCGACGGCGCTCACTGGGGTGTACAGACTCCGAAAAGGGCCCCTTACGGCCCAAGCGCAATAACAAGCCATCTCGTGGTACCAATCTAGGCCTTCGGCCTCATATCAATATCATAATAACACTGCTATGGCGTGTAGCCCGATCCCATAGTATCCTCACATCTGGCCCTTGGCCATACTCAGTCCAGAAATCATATAAGCCCCTCGGGAATTAGTAAAACAGTAACTCTCAGCCCAAAACATTATTTCATATCATTTTAGTTCAAAAACTGAGTAAAAGTGGCTGAGTTGTAAAACAGTAGAAAACGGCACGACTGAGTTCATGTAGTAAATCAAAACAGTGACGAAAGTGATAAAGACTCCCCGAAGGGTTCAAATAGTTGGCACAAAGCGCAAATATGATAATCAGTCCAAATAATGATGATATCAATCAAGCTTCAATCAATATGCGGTAAAAGAATCACTCGGGACGGACTAAGTCACAATCCCTAATGGTAAACGATCCCACGCTCATCATCAAGCGCGTGTCTCACCTTAATATAGCACTACAATGTGAAAATCCGGGGTTTCAAACCCTCAGGACATCATTTACATTCATTACTCACCTCGAACCGGCTAAAGCTCTAGCTCGCTATGCCCTTACCTCTCAAATCGGCCTCCTTGCGTGTCGAATCTGACCAAAACCAGAATGAATACATCACAATATGCTAAGGGAACAACACCCAAGCAAAAATAATTAAAAAAATATCAAAAATCCCTAAATTAGCGAAACCCGAGCCCCGAGCCTAATTCTCGAAACTCCGAAATTTTTACATCATCGGGTTCCTTATCACTCCACGAGTCTATGCATATAAAGAAAACCAAAATCGAAGTCCAAATGACCCCTCAAATCCCAAATTAAAATTCCAAAATCTCAAGCCCTTGTTCTTGCATTTTTGGTTAAATTTCCATGAATTTCTAGGTTAATTTCACAATAGAATCACGTTTTTGGTTCATAAAACTTACCTCCAATCAATCCTCCTGGAATCCCTCTTCAATTTCCCTCAAAGAGCTCTCAAAATACCCAGCTATGGTGAAATAATGGCTCAAAATCGCGGATAAAATGTTTAAAAACCTCACTACCCAGTTTTGATATTCCTTCTTCGCGAACGCGGTCCAACCCACGCGTTCGCGATGCACAATTTTTCTTTGACCAACAATAACCCTTCGCGAACACGGCACTACACCCGCAAACGCTATGCTTTGGGCCTCTGAACCTACGCGAACGCGGCACCCCACCCGCAAACAAGAAGAACAATAGCTCCTGGACCTTCACGCGCTAAATTCCACTATGCGAACGCGACGTCCATCACACGAACGCGAAGCACAAACTCAGGACCCTCTGCGAACGCGAGACACCAGACATGAACGCAAAGCACAAACTCAGGGCTCTCCGCAAATGCGAGACACCAGACGCGAACGCGGAGCACAAATTCAGGGCCACCCAAACTCCTTCTACGCGATCGCGAAGGCCAAAATTTGCCTGCACATGCTGCTACATTTTCTGCAAATTCTTCAAAGTTCAAAACTTTCCGTTAGCCATCCTAAATCACCCAGAGGCCTCGGGGACCTCAACCATAAGTACCAACACATCCTAAAACATCGTTCAAACTTTTTCCAATCATCAAAACACCTCAAACAACACCAAAACCATCAATTCACATCGAATTCAAGTCAAAGTTTTTCAAAAACTTCCGAAACACGCATTTAATCAAAAACCCAACCAAACCACATCCAAATGACTTGAAATTTTACGCACATATCTCAAATGACATAATGATGCTATGGCCACTCTCGGAATTCCATTCCGACCCTCGGATCAAAATCTCACCTATCAACCGGAAACCGCCAAAATACTAACTTCGCCAATTCAAGTCTAATTCTACACTGGACCTCCAAAACCAATTCTGATCACACTCCTAAGTCACAAATCACCTCCCGAAGCTAACCGAATCATCGGAACTCACATTTGAGCCCTCTAACACATAAGTCAATATCCGGTTGACTTTTCCAACTTAACCCTTCTTAAAAGAGACTAGGTGTCTCATTTCTTACCAAAACCACTCCGAACGTAAATTGTTCAACTTGACCACATAAAACATGAATAACGAAGCATAAAGAAGCAGAAATGGGAAAAACGAAGCGGTAACTCATGAGATGACCGGACGGGTCGTCACACTTTGCATTGTTGTAAAATCCTCCAGCAAATAGGATATGACTTGGGTTTCTTTCGAGAATTGACCTCCCCCCACCCCAACCTACAAAACAAAAAGGAAATAAAGAAGAGATGAACTTTTAGTATTTTCTTTGGAAAAATGTATAAGTACCTCTTACTTATAGTCGGATTTTCAATTACACGCTTAAACTTTGCGGGGGTCCTACTTTACTTATATATTGCCCCTGCATTATTTTAAAATGGAATAAATTACCCTTAAAATGTCACCACGTGTGGTGGATTACAAGCGCCTAAATATTTTTTACTAGTAAAATTAATTAATTTTTTTCCAATCTTCTCCTTTCTTTCTCTATTCTTTCTATCATATCCATTATCAACATTCCCAAAAATCATCATTATTATACTTACTTTACTGGATACCATATTTTTACCATCTTCAAAAGAAAATTTTGACTTTCACCATTTTTTTCACCTATCATTGCATTCTCCACCTTCATTTTTTCCCATAACCATAGAACTTTATTATATTAATACAAATATAATTCTAACTAACGAGGATCAATTAGAGTACAATATAAAATAAAGGTAGATCTTTTATTCCACGAGAACTTCTTAGAGGATAGTAAAAAAATAAAAAGAATTAGAATCGTTGTCGTCGCCGGAGAAAAACCATTATCGGTGATTTTGATACTCAAACCATCATTATCGTCATATTTTAATTCAAAGTTTGTTGTTTTTACTGGATCGTTATTATTGTTGTAAAAGAGGGATATACGGATAAAAATAAAAGTGGAGGAAGATAAAAATGGTAAACTAGACTCCATTTTTTCCGGCGAGGAGTTTGCCGGAGTTCTTGTGAAAATGCTTTACAGCAACTGAAAATAATTAATGGGTTAGAGATTATTTTATTAATAAAATATAACTAATTGTAAAATAACATATGCAGACATTAATAATTTTTTAAGGCAGTTTTATGCTCTCACGTGCCTCCAAGAAAGTGAACACTTTCTGTGGAAAATCATCTATCAAAGGGATATTTATTCCACTTTAAAATAGTTCAGAGGGGTAATAGGACCTCCGCAAAGTTTAAGTGTGTAATTGAAAATTTGGATATAGGCCAAGGAGGTACTTAGGCCATCTCCAATCCTTGCCTCCATTTTCTCCTCTAAAATGGAGTAAACTTACTCCAACCATTACTCTATTTTTTACTCCAATAAAGAATATTCTATTTTATATTCTTCTATTTCTTTAATATTATATTATTATCTTTTATTTAAATTTTAGTTTTTTATTTCTATTAAAGAAATTCTATCTTTTTTCTTATTTATATATTCATCACATATAATTTACATGATTATTTCTTCTTATTTCGGCCCCATTCACTCAATGTTATGATGATTTTGGTGTATTTAAAAATGACATAGGTTTCAATTTTTATGCAGTTTAATTTAACATATTTTTAATTTTAATGTATTTTCTATTTTACTTTTTAATTTTAGTAACATCTAATATTTTATATTCGCACCTTTCAATTTTAGCAACATCTAATATTTTATATTTGCATCATTTATTTTTTGAGATGATTATATATTTTTTTTTGTACAATTATAACTTATAATTTAGATAAAAATAATAAATACACGAAAATTTATTTATCAAAATTATACGCCAAAGTTAAAATTTAAAATTAATATTATATAAACATAATTAGGAAGAATTGCTAGTTGTTTGGGGAAACCTGTATGTGCTGATAGATTAACAACATAGTGTGAGAGAATATCTTATGCTCGTGTGCTAATTGAGATGGATATAACACAACCGATGCCAGATGAGCTGAAATTAGAACAAAAAGATGGCAAAATTAGGTGCAAAGTGTGAAATATGAATGGAAGCCAGTGTTCTGTCAAGAATGCAACAAATTTGGGCATCCTAATGGTGAATGCAAAAAGGAACTACAGAAAGGGATGCAGAGGAAAAAGGATAAAAAGCAGCAATGAGTGAGGAAAGCTAAAGAAGATGATAATGAAGAGAGTAAAGTGCCACCTGATGAGGAGATATAGAAGGAAGAAGAGATTACACAAGAAAAGATGCAAGAGGTACAAATACAGATTGAAGAAAGGGGCAAACAGATTAAAATATATCAGGGAAAGCCTAAAACAAAAGGACAGCCTCTTATTGAACTTGAAGAACTAAAAAGAAGGAACAAGTATGCAGTATTGAGAATTCAGGAAGAACCACCTGACAAGATTGAAAAGAAGCACATACAAGGGGTTACAAAAGGGCCTACTCCAACTACAATCCCACCAATATGATATTCAACACTTGGAACATTAGAGGACTTAATAAGTCCTTTAAATAGAGAGAGTTTAAAGACTGTCTGATTAAGAATAAAATAGATTTGGTAGGATGTTTGGAAACCAGAGTGAAACAAAGAAGTGCACAAAAAATTCAGATGAAGTTTGGAAGAGAATGAAGAATAATAGATAACTATGCTGAAGCACCTAATGGCAGAATATGGGTATGGTGGAAAGAGACATCAGTGAAGCTAAGCCTAATACAGGTAACATCACAGCTGGTACACTGCCATATACAAGATAATAACTCTTAATTTCATAGTTATTTGACTATTGTATATGACTTACATACTATTGCTGAAAGGAGAGAGTTATGGAATCAACTAAGAAGCATAAATCCACGGACTATAAGTCCTTGGTTAATCCTAGGTGATTTCAATAGTATACTGTCAGTAGAGGATAGAATAAATGGGGCTCTTGTTCATCAAAATGAAGTAATTAATTTCAATCAGTGTATTGAGGATATTGGAGTAGGGCTGATCAATAAAAAATGAATACAATACTCATAGAGCAATAAAAGAGAGGTGGAGGATAGAATCTATAGTCATATAGACTGGGTGTTTGGAAATGCAGATTGGTTTGGAATGTATGTAGGAATTGAAGTAGTTTATCTAGCACCAGGATGTTCTGATCATACACCTATAGTATTGAACTCAGAGGTGCAAAGAATGCAGAGGAGGAAACCATATAGACTACTAAATGTGGTATTACAACAAAAGGACTTCAAGGAAGCAGTTGAATCTATATGGAATCAAAAAATACAAGGATACACCATGCACAAAATATGCAGGAAGTTGAAACAATTGGAAATTCAAACTAGGGGAATTCAGAAATAATATTTATCAGTAGAGGTGAAACTCAAACAGCTGAAGGAGGAACTAAATGGGATTCAACAGGGTATAAATGGTGATCATTTCAATCCAGCTCTCATTGAGCAAGAGAAGAAAGTGCTGATGCTAATAAAAAAATGGGATGCAGTACATGAGAAGATTTTAAGGCAGAAGTCAAGGGCAATATGGATTAAATATGGAGACTCAAATACTAAATAATTCCATGAACAACTGAAGGCTAGAAAAGCAAGGAATAAAATCAGTTCTATATGCACAACACAAAATGTGAGGGTGACTGATCCACAGCAGATATAGCAGGAATTCATACAGTTCTTCACAAAGCTATTAGGTGAAGCTGCTCCAGTAATGATAGGCATTGATGTTACTATAGCTAGAGATGGACCAAGTTTAACACTAGCACAACAGGAGAAAATGATGAAGCCTATAACAAGGGAGGAAATTGTAAAAGTGGTCCAAGACTTACCAAGAGACAAAGCTCCAGGAATAGATGGCTATCCAGCAGAGTTTTTTCAAGAAAACTGGCAAGTAGTTGGGGAGGATGTTATAAAAGCAGTGATGGAATTCTTTGATACAGGGCAGATGCTTAAAGAAATAAACTGCAAAACTATCACACTTGTCCCTAAGGTGATAAATCCTAACTTTGTAAAGGAATTCAGACCTATTGGTTGCTGCTCAACCATGTACAAGATCATAGCTAAGCTGCTCACTAACAGGCTAAAGCTGGTAGTAGATTGTTTGGTGGGACCTTCATAGTTGGCTTTCATATAATGAAGAAACATTTTGGATAATGTCCTACTGGCACATGAACTTATTAAAGGATACAAGCAGAAATCAGTGTCTCCAAGATGCATAGTAAAAGTAGACATAAAGAACGCATATGACTCTGTAGATTGGAACTTCTTAAGGACTCTAATGCTGGAATTGGGCATCCCAAACAAGATGGTCAACCTTATAATAGAGTGTGTAAGCACAATTTCTTACTCTCTTCTGATTAATGGAGGTTTGACACCAAAATTTCAGGCAAAAAAGGGATTAAGACAAGGTGATCCAATGTCACCTTATCTATTTGTGTTGGTGATGGAATACTTGAACAGGGCCTTGAAGCAGCTGGATTCAAATCCAGATTTCAACTATCATTCCAACTGTGCAAAACTGAGATGGATTCATATATGCTTTGCTGATGATCTTCTATTGAGCTAATGATGAACCAATTTGAAAATTTCTCAACTGTGTTTGGGTTGCAAGCAAATATTAAGAAGAGCTCAATATATGTAGCAGGGATATCCGCACAGTACAGAGATGAAATCCTACAGAAATTAAAGCTGACCATTGGAGAATTACCATTCAAATACCTGGGGATTCCATTATACTCAAAGAAGCTCAACATTACTCAATGCATGCCACTGGTGGAGAGAATAGCAGGAAGAGTAAATGTTGGACATCCAGATTCTTATCATATGCAGGAAGGGTTCAGTTGATCAAAAGTGTGTTGTTTGAAATGCAAATCTACTGGGCACAAGTGTTTCTGATTCCAAAAAAAAGTTTATGAAATGGTTACTACTATTTGCAGGAATTTTCTATGGAAAGGGAGCACTGAAGGGAAGAAGGCACCAATAGCATAGGAAACTGTCTGTAAACCAAAAGCAGCAGGAGGTTTGAATGTCATAAACTTCTCACTATGGAATAAGGCAGCAATAGGTAAACTATTATGGTCAATTGCACAAAAGAAGGACAAGTTATGGGTTATGTGGATTCACCATCACTATATAAAGCAAAAGGACCTGAAAAATATGAAAACTCCTAAGCAAGATAGTTGGGTGATAAGGAAAGTATTTGAAGCAAGAAGATGGCTATCCAATGGAGTGAAGGAACTGGAGCTATATGCAGTACAGGGGCAGTACAAAATCAGCAAAGCATATACTTCAATTATGTCATAATATCCAAAGGTCAATTGGAAAATATTGCTCTTGACATTAGGAATAATACCTAGACATCAGTTCATATTATGGATGTCATTGCAGCAAAGATTAGCTACGGTGGACAGATTAAATAAATGGGGAATAACAATACCTAAGGAATGTGTGTTATGCATGACTGATAAAGAGGAAACACATGAACATTTATTTTTTAAATGCTCATTTTCAAGATTCATATGGGAGCAGCTGTTAACTCTATTTGGAATACGTCGACAGATAGGAAGTTGGCAAGAGAAAACTGCATGGATGATAACAAGAACTAGAAGCAGGAAAGAACTGTGGAAGATCCTGGGAAATGCATTTGCAGCAACAGTATATCAAACATGGTTGGAAAGAAACCTACAAAGATTTTAACAAGCAAAAAGAGAATGTAGGGAGATACTTAGAGAAATTGTACTTCATATACATATTAGAGGTAAGAACTATTGTAAATGGAGAGAAGTATTAGCAAAGATAAACAGGTATCCATGTTAGCATAGATAGTAGGTCTGGATGTGGAACTTAAGTGTGTTAAAAGGCTATTTTTGTAGGACCCGACTCTAGAGTCAAATGAGCAGGCGGATGTAAATATTTTACTTGGTTAAATACAATTTCACAGTTTAACCAAAAAAAACTTAGGGATATATAAAGAGATCAACAAAAAGAGTTAAATAATAATAATAATAATAATAAAATATTAGAGAATAGTAATGGATGAGATGAATAGATCCCCATTTTGAAGCCAAGAATGCAGCAGCACTGGAGTCAAATTTCTCCAAAAACCGACTGCATTATGACAAATGAAGGCAGCGTTGGAGATGACCTTAAATATTTTCTCCTCCAAAATGGAGTAAAGGTACACCAATCGTTATTTTATTTTTTACTCCAAAAAAGAATATTTTATTTTATATTCTCACCTCTCTTTAATATTATATTATTATATTTTAGTTAAATTTTATATTCTTATTTTTATTAAATAAATTCTATCTTTATTTCTTTTTACATATAATTTATATTCCTTTCTTATATAACCATTTAATATAAAATTATTTTATACTATAAATTTCTAAATAATATAATTTGTAAGCAAATAGTATAAATTATATATATTATAGGATAATTCAAATATAATTAAAATTATTGAGATACAAGATAATTAAATACATATTACATTATGTAAACTTCAGATTAAATACAACATAAATATTCAATTTTCACCTCTAGTATGCTCTCATAAATGATCTGTTAATGCAGTACGAAGTGCAAAATGAACATCTTTGTCCTTGATTCTTTTGTGTCGAGCTAAAAAATATTCAAATCGGTGATTTCATCTACTATCGTTTCTACCATTGGAGGTAGACACTCCCAATCATCTTGAATTGGTGGTGTATTAAGATCACGCTCATCCTCGATTATCATACTATACAGTATAATACATGTAGTTATTATATCATGTAGCACTTTTTTTTTTATCTAAAACTGTGATGGTCCTACAATAATTGCAAAACTCTGAATACACGTTCAACATCTTTTCAAAATGATTCATGTTTCATCACGAAATATTTCTTCTGTGGCGAACGTGGGTCACGAATAATTTGCACAAAGATTGACCATATATAATTATTTTAGTGTATCGGGAAACGACATAGGTCCCTACCAAGTTATTATACTATTTTTCGTAGATTCAATTTTTATGTATTTAATTGAATGTATTTCCATTTTAATGAATTTTCATTTATTGTATTTTCAATTTTAGCAATTATTTTTCATAGTTTTAATTTTTATGTACTTAATTGAATGTATTTCCAATTTTAATGTATTTTCATTTATTGTATTTTTAATTTTAGCAACATCTAATATTCTATATTCGCACCTTTCAATTTTACAACATCTAATATTTTATATTTGCACCATTCGTTTTTTGAGATGATTATATTTTTTGTACAATTAAACTTATAATAATATTAACTTACAATTTTACATAAAAATAATAATTGCACAAAAATTAATTTATCAAAATTATACGAGAAAGTTAAGATGTAAAATTAATATTACAGAGATATTATATAAACATAATTATGTATATATAAAGAGAGAAATTGAAATAATTAAATAACAATAAAAATGTAATAGGGAATATTAATGCACTATTCATCCCCATTTTGGAGGTTGGAGACCAATTACTCCAAAAATCACCTGCATTATAGCAAATGCAGGTGGCGTTGGAGATGGCCTTATGCATTTTCCTATTATTTTTTTCAAAAGTAATAGAGAATTTGAGAGTTATTCCCTCCGGTCCAAAATAAATAATTTTTTTGTTGTTATCACACATATTAAGGAATTCACATTTTAAATTAATTAGCAATGAAATTGACAATATTAACATTTATTATCTACGGTTAAATATTTGTAGATGGGACTCCATAGTTTTTCCTTACTTTTTTAAGTTAATGGAATACTGTGAGGTAGTCAATGGGTAGCTAGTGCATGGTATATCCGGAGAATCATCCCAAAAGTTTTTTTTCCACATATCCTATGCTTTGACCATCTGAATTACAATATCTCGGCTAATGTTTTGAACAATATAGTGGAATTTTATGAAATAATTCTACATTTTGAATTTGAATGTCATTAATTACACTTGTCAAACAATGATTTATGTTCTAATACTATCCTGAAATAAAATGAGTGGCTATTTCCACACTAACTACATATTCGCTTATCTGCCCTCTCAGTACATTTATTTGTTTAGACGAGATTGTCCATGGACAAAGATCCGGTCTCCCTGTCTCTTGGCCTTTGATTATATCTGTGATTACTCTGTCTGGATCGTGAATCCT
>MU678300.1:0-25277 GCA_026770625.1 Nicotiana glauca
GGGATATTTGGTTTGTCTATTTTATTAGCTAAACTTATAGCTGCACTGTTTTTTTTAAAGATATTAAATAAATTGATTTTGAGCTTTACGCTCGGGTTGAGAGAGAATTGTCGGGCTTGCCTAGCAGTTGTGTTGGGTGCCATCACGACCGGGATTTGGGGTCGTGACATTTCTGGGATTGTATAGTCTGCGTTACTTATATAGTTATTTCATGTACTTAAGAATTTATCAATCGTTAATTACCATTATACTATTTTTAAATTGTTAAAATTAGTTATTCTTTAGCTAATGTTGGCTTGCCTAGCAAGTGGATGTAAGGTGTTATCACGGCCCCATAGTTGGATTTTTGGATCGTGACATAAAGCCACCCTGAATCTGAATGACCAAAAGGGAGTACCTTCTTTCAGAACTCAACAAAGAATAGGGTACTTCTCCAATTAAATTTTGAAATTAGCTTTTTAGCTTCAAATTTTTTATTTAAAAAAAAAAACAGTTTAGTGTACAACGCAACCCTTCTTCAAGCAATGTCAGGGGAAGGATCACACGCTCAAAAGTGAGATATAGACAGCCTAACCTAATACAAACATAAATTCTTTATTTTAAGTTAAAATTAAAACAAAATTGTTGACAAACATTGATTTGCTAATGATATTTCACTATTTGCCACAAAAACAAATATGTATGTTATAAGTAGTTCAAGTTGATCTTGACTAGTAAAAAGGCATTTTCCTACGTATGTATATTTATGATTACATGTTCGAGAAAATAGATGTCTTTCCGCGGGATGGCTCATTATTACGTTTTTTTCTTTAAAGGGTGTGAATGGGAAATGGAAGAGGCACCTTTTGGATTGCACATCTTCATATCACCCTTCCTTTGTCTATAAATTTAGAGGCTTGGCCTCATTTTTCAAGAAGAAAAAAAAATCTGAAAAAATTTCTCCCCTCTTTTCTATATTGTTGCATTATTTTCAAATAAATATAAGTGTCAAGTGTGATTTGCTCCGTCTTGTTGAGTTCACTGAAATTCTGTAATTTCGATTGCCAGTATTGCAGAATAATTATTCCATTCTATCCTAGGAGGAATTAATCCAAAACCTTGGGCAATAGTGAGGGGATTAAGTTCTGATTTTCTGATTTTGAACATAAATTATCAAAAAGCTTAAGAAATTTAATTTTTATTTTCTTCTTTCATATCAACATCTGTCGGAAACTAACCGAAAAATGAAAAAGAATAATTGTGTGGTCACGATGGGAGTTTGATTTCAACTAGAAATATGACTAGCTATGTCACTTCGGAAACAAGTTGGAAATTTATTTTCAAGGTTTTGTAAGATGTTAATCAGGCTTACATTGATAATTAAAAGTATTCTTGACATTATGAATATAATATATGTAATGATAAACATATATGTGTTTGATTAGAGATATAGATCAAACTGTTTAAAGTGTTATAATGGTTTAGTTGGAAAACCATTTGAAAAGGGAATTAAAATTCTCGTGATTCTCTACACCCGTTATGGAGAATAAAATATTCGTGATCTCCTACTCCAGCTTCGAGATCAAAATCTGCGTGCTTCTGTACTTGTTCGTTGAGATTAAAGTCTTCGTGACTTTCTACTCATTTGTCGGAAATTAAAGTCTAAGTGACTTTATACTCGTTTTGGAGATTAAAATCTTAGTGATTTTCTACTCCAATTTATTATTCGGTTTGAAGATTAAAAAACTTCACCGTTTATTAAATTTGATTGTGTCACATATTATTCGATTTGAAGATTAAAAAATTCAACGTTTATTTGATGTAGTTGTATCAAATGTTACTCGTTTTGAAGATCAAAAACTTCACCGTTTATTAATTCTGAATGTGTCAAATTGGTTTGAAGATTAAAAACTTCACCAGTTATTAATTCTGGCTATGTCGTGACACAAATAACGATTCTTGTGGTTGGCTCAACAACGTAATAGGGGCATTGAATATGAATCTCCTTTTGAAGAAATTTTTTAGAATTTGAAATTATTCACCAAACGGTCGCCACTTAGTTACCGCAATCTAATAGAATTGGGGAAAGAAAGAATAAAACGTCAAAGGAGACGATGAGCGCCTAGTTGATAAGTTTGGTTTACCCAAAACTTATGGGGGGGGGGAAGCTATGCTTATAGCTTACCGAATATACATTCACGTTCCCCAGAGAAAGACACATTCCATTCCATATAAAAATGGAAAAGAAGAAAACCCTACTTGAAATATTTCCAAGTGTAGGGGGTATTTGGGTAAACTGTAAGCTCTTAAACCCAAAAGGATAAAAATCGGATCGAACACCGTTGCTTCCATTTGATAAGATATGCAACAAATAGTAAGGCATATTGTTTTCTGATTCATAAATCGTAAAATCCCGACATTCATATTAATACGATAATCGAATCAGATAATGTTGAATTCTTTGAGAATATTTATCCGTATAAAAAGGAATGTGAGTCGTCTAGTGAAATATCTAAACGAACTCGGGAAGAAACAAATAAAAGTACGTTGAATTAGTAAAATCCAAGACGTAATAAACATCAAAGGATAACTACTTCCTTTGGACCAGATTTTCTGACATTCTTATTGGAAAATGAGCCTCAAATTTTTAAAGAAACATTATCTTCCTCGGAAGCACAATATTGGAAAGAGGCAGTCAATAGTGAGATAGAAACCATATTAAGTAACCACTTGGGAATTGGTTGGTCTTCCTCAAGGAAATAAACCTTTGCCTTATACGTGGATTTTCATAAAGGAAATGAAATTTGATGGTACTATTGAAAAATATAAGGTAAGATTAGTTGTCAAATAATTTAGACAACGAGAAGGTCTTGATTATTTCGATACATACTCGCCGGTAACGAGGATTACATCTACTCGGGTGTTAATAGCATTAGCCATCGTGTATGGCCTTGAACTCCATCAGATGAACTTAAAGACAACATTATTAAATGGAGACTTGGAGGAAGAAATTTATATGGAACAAACTGAAGGTTTCGTGGTTCCTAGAAAATAAAAGAAGGTGTGTCGACTTGTTAAGTCGCTTTACAAACTAAGACAAGCACCCAAACAATGACATGCGAGATTTGACCGAATAATATTGTCAAATGGTTTAAAAAATAATGAGTGTAAACAAATGTTTTACATTAAGAATATTTCAAGTCATATAGTCATTATTTGATTATATGTTGATGAAATATTTAAAATGTGGGGGTTTTTAGCTTATGCATGAAAATGCAATTGTTAAACGTAATGTCAAAATGATATATATTATTTTGAAGAATTAGATGATATATTTCTTCGAACCCCACGAATTCTTAGGGATATTGATATGGTAGTCGGTGAATTCATTACTTATTCAGTCTTAGTGATTGGTTTGACCAAAAATAAAAAATTTAGTCAAAGCTAGAATTTAGAAGAATACGGGTTACTGATAATCAGAAAAGTATATAAAGAAAGATATTTGTGAATAATATGATCAGAAAGCAAGTAAATCAAAGTATATTCCAATAGTGTTTCGTGTCCTTACAATTATTTATTCCTTTTCCTTTTATAGTTATTTTGGGGATATGAGCCTTACCTTTGTCATAATAAGACTATTATGGGCAATTAATGACTTTAAATGCTATGTTACACAATCATATACATTAAATACATATTCTCTAACGTTTCTAGTATTTAGTATTCATTAAATACTGTATCGGGACTCTTATTTACTGTCGGATTCATTCCTTTGATTCTTCACGATCTTTGAGCTTTAAACGTCTTGAATAGGTACGAGCGTTGAATGGCTTGTACGACTGCTCGTGCCTCTTCAATTTACCTTGCTCGTATATGTTGTTGCTCATACCGCTTAAATAACCTTAATTCTTTGACTGTTTGACCAGTCTACGTGTCATGACACGTCATCTCCAATATGCAAACTAAATTTTTCCCAAAACAGATAGTCCCCCCACTTTCCATTTATTCGTCAGTTGAATATTTGGAAAGTGGATTTCATTAAAGGAGAATTTTTGTCACCATGAATATTATGACAAGATTGATGTTTCAATGGTCACTTCTATTTAATGCTCTTCACATGTGTTAACTCCTTATCAATTCTACAGTTTGCACCCCTTTTCAAGGCCTTTTTACAGCTCCGCTATTCACGAAGTACCAGTTACCATTATTATGACCCTTTCATTACTGCATTTTCACTTTTGACGATCGCCCATCAGTATAAATATAATTTTACCTTTTACTTTTTACCACATAAAACTTTTTTCGAACATTTGAACTGTGCAAATCTCTGTTCACTTCTTCTTCTTCCTCATCATGTCTTCTTCGAACCCTAACCCTAGGAGAGTTCCTATTTTAGATAACTTTCTCAATGCCCCAGTTAGACATAGAAGGGGTGGTAAACTTCGTAGCTTAGGATCCTCTCGTGGTAGTGGTTCTGCCATGCCTTCTCCTAGCCCTGGTCCCTTTTCTAGAACGAGAGGTTCTTTTACCCAAAAGTCATCTAAGGGCAAGGAGCCATCTGAACCATTACAGGAGCCTTTGGTAGAAGAGATAGTCCCTAACGATTTATCTTTTGATCATGATAGACAATCACTTCAAAGCCAAGTTTCTGGTCTGGATTGTGCCGAGGCTTACCCCACTTTGATTATAGAGGTTTTAGCTCCCATAGTCCGCAAAGATTGCCACTAGAGTGACGATTTTCCCATTGTAATCCCCAATCCAAATCAAAGAATTACTTCCTATATGACTGGACTCTCATTTGTTTACACATACCCTTTTACTCTTGGGTTTAAACCAGCTATTAATCCAGTGATCCTCAATTTCTATCGTTTCTTCAAAGTCTGTTTAGCATAGATTGGCCCGCTGATATGGGGGGTTGTTGCTTGTTTAAGACATCTAGCCAATTTGGCGGATGTTAACTTCACCTTCCCTCACCTAATTCATCTTTACACCCCTAGACTTTTTCGCAATGGTATTTTTACCTTAGTGGCTAGGAGTAAGAGTGTTTTGGTGAGCCCAGAAGATGATATGGATCGCGGTTGGTATGCCCGGTTTGTTGCTGCCCCCACAGTTGGTTTAGTGGGTGAAGAAAACGTTCCCTTTCCTGATAAGTGGAACTTTGCACGTAAGTCTCTCACCCCTTCTTGTACCTTTTTCTTTCGAGTTTATCAATTTCTTTAACTTTGTTTTTTTAGCAACCATGGGAGTTGTGGAGAACGTTCCCAATTTTTGTGGTTGGGTAGATAAATTGTTGAAGATCGCGCCTATGGAGGCTAGGTCTTGGAAATATATTTCCAATCGTTACGGTTGGAAAGTAAAAACTCACGGTAAGAGTTTTTGTCTTTCTCGTATGTAAAATTTTTTTCCCTTTATTGCTTTAACGTTCATCCTTCTCTTTGTTAGGATTTGCTATTCGAGGTGTTACTGCTGAAGCAGTTGCGGCCTATCGTTCCTCTTCAAGAACTCAAATTTCCTTAGAAATGGCTCAGGATATACTCTTGAAAAGAAAAACCATTGAAGAGGATGACTCCGAGGAAGAAGATGAAGGTGGTTCCTTGATGACAAGGCCAAGAGTTAGGAGATGTATCGTCTCTGATGAAGCTAAAGTTTCTCCTCATCTTTCACCTGCTGCCTATTCATCTCGTCTCTGATGATGACGTTGCTACCCCTCGTGACACTCGTGACTCTATTAACCAGCTTTTCGTTAGTGGTTTCGAGAGTGGTGAGTTAGGGCCTGTTTTGGATGAACTTCCCTGTCTTCCTCTTCCTCTTCAACTCCCATATGTTCAATTCCTTCTTTTCTTTCTACTGCTGTGCCTCTGATCCTTTCCTTACCTGCTCCATCTGCTTCTGTACCTCCCTCCGCTGTTTTTACTTCTTCTACCACTCCTCCTTTGACAGTTCCTCCTTTTATTGTCCATCATACATAAGTGGGTTCTACGAGTAGAAGTGTTGCTATGAGGAGCGTGACTATTGAAGTTCCTGGTAACAACATCCTTTTGAGGAAATCTAGTCAAGCAGATGTTTGGCTTGAGCCTTTAATTGGACCAATTGAGAAAGAAAAAATGAATAGCCATAGCTGTCTGACTTTGATGAACGACATAGTTCATGCTACCTTGAAGGTATTTTCCTTCTTTCTTTACTTTGCAAAATGTTTCTCTAGAATTCTTATTTTCCTCCCTTATCATTTTTAGGCCAATCTCATTAGTACAGAGCTGATGAGCAGAGTTTCTCTATTAGAGAAGGTGACACGTGATTCTGAAAAGGTTGTTCTTGATTCAGAGAGGGTAGTTCGTGACTCTTAGTTGGAAGCAACTAATTGGAAGGAACAATTTGATAGTGCACAAATTACTATAGAAGATTTGCAAGAGAATAAGAATAACCAGGAACAGCAGATAAGAGCATTATCCTCAGAGCTTGCGGTTGCCAAGGCTTCTTCAAGTCAGGTAGAGAAAGAAAGAGAGCATCTCGAGTTTTCTTTCTCAGAGCAATTATCTAAGGCAGGTGAACAGAATAGAGTTGAAAGCTCTTTTAAGTCAAAAAGAAGTTTATGCTGCAGATCTGATGCAGAGTTTGACTCAGACACAAGAAGATCTGTGAACTTCTGATGGAAAGGTACATGTTAGAAAAATCTCATGCCTCTCTCCAAGCCTCTTACAACTTAGCCTTGGCTGAAAACGAAGAACTCAAGAACGAAATTGTTACTTGGGAAAGAGATAATGAGCTTCTTGAAGATAAGGTTATCGTTGATGTAAGCTGGGCTTTTCTGAACTCTCAGCGTGATGCTTTAGTCGAAGCTAGACAAGAAAACTTCAATCTGGAGGCAGAGTTAGCTAAAGTTATGGAGACCATTGAAAAAGCTCAACAACCACTGGACTTCCCTTCACTCGCGATTGAAGTTTCCGAAGCTGAAGCTCCTGGAGTTGAAGCTCCCGTGAGTAAAGCTCCCGTGATTGAAACTTCCTTGGCTAAAACTCTCGCAGTTGAAGTCCCCATGAATGCTAAAATTGCCTCGGATACCGTACCTTTTTCAAGCCCAATCGTGCCTCTTGTTGGAAGCCAGGCTGAGACTTCGTCTATTGACACACCAATTGCTGCGATTGAAGATCAACCTGCTTCTATTAACGATGTTGTTCCAGTTGAGCCCGCTGATGATCCTTCCTGAGTTCTTTCTTCTTAGTGAAAAGATGTATATTTGCTTTAAATTCCTTTTTGGAGGTACCTGTTTGGAAAATTGTGTTTAAAGTTCTTGGATTCTTTTGAAAGTTTTTTGTAATCAAACCCTTGGTTATCATTTTGAGGGGTTAATTTTAGAAGTACAAGTCCCCAAGTCTTGTTATGGGGTATTTTGTATAAACCTCTTGATGAATAAGTTTATACTTAGTCTTTAGTTTTAAATATTAAGAAGTTTTTATTATCATTAGACTTCCGTCTGTTTTATTTTTGCCTTTTATTTTCGAGGACTTAAAGAATAGTCTGCATTTTTGTTCTTTGAAAATGCTTCTATTAATCTCTTGACTAAATAACATGAGTTTCATAAAAGAGGGCCTTTTTATATTTTGACACTTAATGAAGAAGATGTCTCAACTTCATAATGGTGTTATCGTACGATAAAAGAAATAGGAACACACATGTTTCTTTGAAATAACTTTGACAAGTTTTTATTTCTGAACCTTGACAAGTTTTAAATAATAATTTACATGTATTTGAATTACATCTATAACTTTCTCGTAATTATTTTCCTTGTAACAGATTTTTACAAAAGAAGAACAATAGATACATGGTTTTTTCCTTGTAACTCGTTTTAGCACATAGTCTTTACCCTAACCGTTTTGAGGTATATTGGATCCCCTTAGCTCCAAAACATTAGGAAGGGTTTGATATGTAACTCCATTGCTCTCATGGGAAAGAATACTATGATGGATGCCATGACTTCGTAACTTTCACTCCGCACTTGACTCTTCTAGGCTTGATTTTTCCTCAATTTTCTTTGCCTTTTTATACACGTGACTGTATATATTATATAGTCCATCAAGTGTTTGAGTGTTGAAGTATGAAGCCTCGAGAACTTGATAGTCTCTTTCACTTGGTCATTTTCCTGAAAAGGAAATACATACGGGACTCGGAGGTGCGATTATAGATGAATACTGCTTAACCCGTTTATATTTCTATCAGAATAATTGTAACCTTGGGCCAGGAATTTTAGTTTATTCCATTTTGCCTTACAGGTCATGACTCATCGTTTAGTACGGGTTAGCGTTTTGCCTATCATCTAAAACTGTTAGTAAGATTTTAACAATTCAAAAAATAAAATTTAACATGGTGATACCTGACTGTGGGTTTTTCCTTAGAAGTAGTATCTCTTCAAATGAACAGCATTCCAATGTGAAGGAAGCACCTTCCCGTCCATTGTTTCCAATTCATATGCCCCTTTTTCCTGCAATATCACGAACTTTGTAGGTTCCTTCCTAGGTTAGACTTAGTTTACCCAGGTTGGCTGCCTTTGTAGATTGAAAACCTTTTTAAGCATGAAGTCCCCAATTTTGAAGAATCTCAGGCGAGCTTTCCTATTGTAATATCGTTCGATCACTTGTTTTTGTGCTGCCATTCTTATTAACGCAGCTTATCTCTTGCCTTCCAGTAGATCCAAATTGACCTGCATCTCTTCATCATTAGACTCTTGTGTTGCTTATGAGAATCTTATGCTCGGTTCTCCTATTTCAACTGGGATCAATGCTTCAGCTCCGTAAACCAAAGAGAAGGGTGTTTCTCCTTTGCTCATTTTTGTTGTTGTGCGATATGCCCATAAAACTCCGGGTAACACTTCAGGCTAGTTACCCTTTGACTCCTCTAATCGTTTCTTTAAATTGTTGATTACGACTCTGTTTGATGATTTTTCTTGCGCATTTCCCACTGGATGATATGGTGTAGATATAATCCTTTTAATTTGCTAACTCTCAAAAACTCTGTGACTTGAGCTCCGATAAATTGAGGGCCATTGTCACATACGATTTCCTTTTGGTACACCAAATCGGCAGATGATATTTCGCCAAATGAAATCCTTAACTTCCTTTTCTCGCACATGTTTAAATGCTCCTGCCGCCACCCATTTAGTGAAATGATCAGTAAGTACGAGCAGAAACTTTACATGTCTTTTTGCTTGAGGTAATGGTCCTACTATATCCATCCCCCATTTCATAAATGGCCACAATGCAATGACTGGATGTAATAATTCCGCTGGTCTGTGCATATTGTTACTGTACCTCTGGCATTTATCACATTTAGCCACGAAACTCTCCGATTCCTCTTCCTTTTTGGGCCAATAATACCTTGCTCTAATCAAGGTTCTCACCAGTGATCTTCCTCCTGCGTGATTCCCAGAATGCCCCTCATGTATTTCTCTCATTACATACTCCGTTTGCGAAGGTCCGAGGCATCTTGCTAAGGGACCACCGAACATTTTCCGATATAAATTACCTTACTTTAAACAGTACCGAACAACCTTCTTTCGTAGCGCATAAGCTTTCTTCTTATCATCAGGGATGGTACCATGCTGTAAAAAAGCAACAATTTCGTTCCTCCAATCCCAAGTTAAATTATTAAAATTTATCTCGTTCTTATCAGGTCCGAGAACTGAGTGAAATAAATGTATAACTGAGGCGTTTGCATCATTTGCTACATCAGCTGCGGATGCGAGGTTAGACAAGGCATCTGCTTCAACATTTTCATTCCTTGGTATTTGTATGACCTTCAAAGTTTGTAATTGCTTTATCAGTTCCCCTATCTTTTCCAAGTACTGTTGCATTCTTGCTTCCCTGGCCGTGTAAGTCCCCAGCATTTGATTAACCACGAGTTGTGAATCATTTTTTATCACTATTTGATTTATACCAAGTTCTCATGCTAATTCTAGACCTGCAATCACGGCTTCATACTCTGCTTCATTGTTAGTTATGGAGTGACATTTAATAGCTTGCCTAATAGTTTCACCCGTAGGTGGTACTAAGACAATTCCTAAACATGCACCTTTTACGTTAGATGAGCCATCAGTGAATAAAGTCCACGTACCTGGATTAGCCCCATTAAGTATCTGTACTTCTTTTTCTGCTTCTAATTGCATCCATTGGCTAAAGTCAGCCATGAAATCGGCTAATACTTGGGATTTTATTGCTGTTCTAGGTAGGTACGTAATTTCATATTCACTTAGCTCTATGGACCATTTAGCCAATCTTCTCGATAATTCATGCTTATGCAATATATTGCGTAAGGGGTATGCAGTCCCTACAACAATGGGATGACATTGAAAATATGGTCTTAACTTCCTAGATGCCATGATTAAAGCAAGTGCTAGTTTTTCCAATTGTGGATACTGTGTCTTGTATCTAACAAAGATTTACTAACATAATAGATAGGGGATTGTTTACCTTGTTCTTCTCTAACCAAAACAACGCTTACCGCAACTTCTGAAACAGCAAGGTAAATGAAAAGTTTCTCCCCATCCTTTGGTTTTGCTAGCAAAGGTGGATTTGATAAGTATATTTTCAAATTCCTAAGTGCTTGTTGATATTCATCATTCCACTCAAAATGATCCTGCTTCTTAAGGGCTAAGAAGAATTTAAAACATTTTTTTGATGATTTAGAAATGAATCTTCCCAAAGCTGCGATCCTTACTGTCAATCTTTGCACTTTTTTCTTGTTTGAAAGTATATCAGGGATTTCTTCAATGTCCTTAATCTGTGCAGGATTCACTTCAATACCACGGTTAGAAACAAGAAAACCTAAAAACATACCTGATGCCACACCAAATGCACCTTTTTCTAGGTTTAACTTCATGTTATATTTTCGTAAAATTTTAAACGTGTCAGACAAATGCGATATATAATCTTCTAAATGCCGAGTCTTAACTAGCATATCATCTATATATACCTCAATGGTCTTACCTAAATTCTCTTGAAACATTTGGGTAACTAACCTCTGATACGTTGAACCTGCATTCTTAAGACCAAAGGGCATTACCTTATAACAGTAACTCCCCCTGTCTGTTATAAAAGAAGGTTTTTCCTCATCTTCTAGATCCATTTTGATTTGATTATAGCCTGAATATGCATCTAAGAAACTTAATAGCTCATGTCCTACAGTAGCGTCAATTAGTTGATCTATGTGCGGTAAAGGAAAAGAATCTTTTGGACATGCTTCATTAAGGTCTGTGTAATCTACACAGACTCGCCACTTACCGTTCTACTTAGGAACCAAAACAGTGTTAGCTAACAAGTTAGGATATTTTACCTCACGAATTAAACAAATTTTTAGCAATTTTTGGACTTGTTCTTGAATCACCTGATTCTTGAAAGTTCCTTGCTTTGTTTTCTTTTGCTTGACTGGAGGGTATGATGGATCTTCATTTAATTTATGAGTCATGACATCCGGTGGTATCCCTGTCATGTCAGAATGGGACCAAGCAAAACAATCTGCATTAGCCTTTAAAAATTCAATCAACTTATGCTTTTACCTCAGGGCTAAGATTATATACACTTTTCTCTCGGGCCAATGAATAAATAAAACCACTGCCTCTAACTCTTACATCGTTGTTTTGATGTTCTCATATTCCTCTGGTTCTTGAATGGTATCAGGTCTTGAATCCACATCTGTTTGCCCTTGTTCAGTTAAGGTTGACACCGTGTTACCCCCACCTGAATTCTGTAATTGCTTTTTGTCTTCTCCCTTAACAGTTGAATTTGCAACGGAATTGATGCTTCTAGATGTTTGTTGATCGCCTCTGATTTGGCATATTCCCCATGGTGATGGAAATTTAATAACTTGATGTAAGGTTGATAGAAAAACATTCATGTCATGGATCCATGGCCTCCCAAGAATCATGTTGTAAGCCATTTCCATATCTACGACCTGAAATTTGATATCTTTACCAACGCCTTCTGTAAATGTAGTAAGTATTGCTTCTCCTTTCGTTACAACACTAGAGTTGTCAAATTCTGACAAATTATGCGCTTTTGGAACCAATTTATCTTCTACTTGCATCTCGCGCAATACTCGTATCAGAATAATATTTACAGAACTTCCTGGATCAATCAAAACTCGTTTCACATTAGTGTCATGTACAAGTAAAGATATTACTAGTGAAGCTTTATGTGGAAATAATACGCCATCTGTATCTATATCATCAAAGGTAATACTTTGTTCCTCCAAGACTTGTCGTGTCCGCTTCCCATGAGTGATTGTTATCTTGGAGATCTTATTAGCTGTAGTATATGAGATGCCATTGATATCTTCGCCCCCACTTATAACATTGACAGTTCTTTTGGGCGAGGGTGGTTTCGGAGGCTCCTGCCTGTTCTTCATGTATGTTTGTTTACCTTTTTCACTGAATAGCTCAGTGAGATACCCTTGTTTTAACAAATGATCAACTTCACCATGCAGAAATATACAATCTGCTATTTTATGCCCGTGGTCGTTGTGGAATTCACACCAATGATTAGGGTTTCGTCTGTTCGGATTTGATCTAATCTCCTTCGGCCATCGTACCTTATCTCCCATGCTTCTTAAAATATCTACGAGTTCAGAGGTGCTTACGTTGAAATTGTAACCATTGAACCTTGCTTTTAGACTTCCATCATTATCTCATGACCCGTGTGTTCCGATCGTTCCCAAATCTTGAAGTCGAGCCTGATTTCTTATTCCTCGACCTATGATCGTACAGACCTCTGACTGTCTTTCTTTAATCGTGAGTCTCTTCCTGCGGGTCCCATATATGGCTTGTACCTATTTTTACCAGATCTTTTTTCATTTTCTACATGCCTTGAGCTTACTTTTTCTTCTGTTTTATGTCGTAAAATAATATCTTCTTCAATCCTCATCTTTGTATTGTATCTGTTGTAGACATCATTCCACGTTGTTGCTAGGAATTCTCGAAGGCTTTCCTTGAGTCACCTCGTAGATTCTGAACTTTTCTCATTCAAATTGCTGGTGAAGGCTATGGCTGCCCAATTGTCAGATACTCGTGGCAACGTCATTCTTTCCCGTTGAAATCTGTCCACAAATTCTCTAAGCAACTCTGAATCTCCTTGCTTGATTTTGAAGATGTCTTCCATTCTCTTTTCAACTTTTTGAGCTCCCGAGTGTGCTTTGATAAATAAATTTGTAAGCTCAGCAAAAGAATTTATAGAATTTTCAGGTAAAAGAGAATACCATGTTAGTGCCCCTTTAGTGAATTTTTCACCGAATTTTTTACCAAGACTGATTCAATCTCCTGCTTAGTCAAATCATTGCCCTTGACACCTGTTGTAAATGCAGTAACGTGATCTCATGGGTCCGTTGTCCCATTATACTTTGGAAAATCAGGCATCTTGAACTTCTTTGGAATTGGGAGAGGGCCGGCACTTGGCTTCCAGGGTTGTTGAGAATATTTATCTATATCTACCCCCTTGATCACGGGCGGTACTCCGGGTATTTGTTGTATGCGTTTATTTTGCTCCTTAAGCTGTTTATGCAATGTTAGTACTAGATTTTGTAAATCAGAATTAACTGGATTACCTAGGTCTCCCTCCTATGTTTCACTTGGGGGTTCCACTGCTGCCTGAATTAACCAGTACAGAATGAGAATTCTGCAAAGTATTGTTATTTGGAGTATGTGTGGGTGGAGCAGCAGGTAATTGACTAATAAAAGCTTGTAAAACTTTGTTGACCTGAGTGGTGATAAATTCTTGTAAAGCATTATCCATAGCTTGAACATTCTCAAATTGAACTTGTTCTTCTATGTGAAACCCTTCAGGAGTTCCTTCACGAGATCGTCGTGGTGAACCTTATGAAGAAGGAACTAATGCATTATTGTCTTGCAGATCTCCCTGAAATTGTTGGTTCGATTGATTTTCTTAGTTTCCTCGGATGTTGTCATTGTTGTTCGACATAGTTGATACAACAAAGAAAATCAAGTTGAGATATGATTGATTATCAGATTCCCGGTAACGGAACCAGTTTGTTTAACCAAAAATTAGATTTTTAGTCAAAGCTATAATTTAGAAGAATGCGGGTTACTGATAATCAGAAAAGTATATAAAGAAAGATATTTGTGAATAATATGATCAGAAAGCAAGTAAATCAAAGTATATTCCAATATTATTTCGTGTCCTTACAATTATTTGTTCCTTTCCCTTTTATAGTTAGTTTGGGGATATGAGCCTTACCTTTGTCATAATAAGGCTATTATGGGCAATTAATGACTTTAAATGGTACGTTACGCAATCATATACATTAAATACATATTCTGTAATGTTTCCAATATTTAATATTCATTAAATACTGTATCGGGACTCTTATTTGCTGATTTATTCCTTTGATTCTTCACGATCTTTGAGCTTTAAATGTCTTGAATAGGTACGAGCATTGAATGACTTGTACGACTGCTCGTGCATTTTCTATTTACCTTTCTCGTATCTGTTGTTGCTCGTACCTCTTAACTAACCTTAATTCTTTGACTGTTTGACCAGTCTGCGTGTCATGACACGTCACCTCCAATATACAAACTAAAATTTTCCCAATACAGTGATGACTAGTGATAAAACTACAAATTCAAAAGTTGTTTACGTGCATTTCCAGAAATGATTTGTTCTTTCTTGAACATTTATAATGTTTAGCTCTTTTATGAAAAGGTGTTACCTGGAAGCCTGTGACTTTTCATGAAAAGTGCGTATGAATGTCTTGTATAAATATGATCGTTCATAAACAAACGTATTAATACGTTGGTCTATAATGAGGTGAACTAACTGATGAGCATAACTAAAATCCATTGAAAGTTGGATTTGTTTCATAAATAAAGGTGCTATAATTTGTGTATCATATAGATGTATGAATAAATAGCATGCAAATATTTGAATATGACGGAGTGATTGTAAAATGTATTATATATTAAAAGGTTGTGGCCACAACTAATGCCAACATTCCAGCTATTGTTATAATATACTATTACTACATTAAGTGTAGTCAATAATCTGATATGCAATCGAAAGTTGATACGTATTACTCTACAACATAAGAAAGTTTACATTGAACTTTCATGAAAATGAGATGAGTTTTGAAGTATTTGAAGTATACTCCAAATTATGCTTTGCAGTACAACAATTATTGTCACACCTCCATTTTACCTACTACACCCGAAAGGGCATAAAAGGAGTTTTTTAATTAAAGGACAATCGAAACGAGATTTATTTATATTAAAATTCAGAGTTGCCACTTGGAAGATTTATGGTGTCCCAAGTCACCGGTTGAATCCTGAATCGAGGAAAAGTTGACTCTGTTTAAGAGTCCGTAAACCAAAAATCCGAGTAAGAATTCTATTAACCCGGGAGAAGGAGTAGGCATTCCCGGGTTCCGTGGTACTAGTACGGTCACTCAACTGTCATATTCGACTTAAGTTATCTAATTTTAAACAATCATGAACTTATGTGTAAATTTTAACTTTTTAACCGCTTTTATCCATTTTTAGAGAAAATTGCAACATTATTAAAATACGTCTCGAACCGTGTCACATAAATACACCCGCAGTCCTTGACACATTTTGATATTATTGAGATTTGGAGCTGGGTCACATAAATCTGCACCCGAATTTAGGAAAGTAATAATATTAAACTAACGCGCCTAGAGCAATTTCGCATTCGTAACTTTGTGAGGGCCATGAAATTTACTAAATGGCACGCCTCGAGTTCTAAGAATAAACAAGATTAATCAAATGAGGGCCATCCATTTTGGAATGTTATTTGGCACGGCTAGCCTCGAACTGTTCCAAGGTTATACTTAACTAAAACAATTAATTCACGTTCATGTAAAAAAAACTAATTATTTTCTAATGCTAATTTGAAATTACTGCAAGGTATGAGAATTGTGAAAAGAGTTATCTACTCTATCTTTAAACTTATGAGACAATTATGTTAATCTGTTAACTAAGCCTATTGGGCCCGACAGGCTTATACTCAATTCAAGCCACGTTAATGTTATAACTTATAATGTAAACCAAATATAAACACAAAGAAGGAACGAATCAGAGTATTGAATAACAAAATCCGTATCCCAATTTCGAACAAGATTAGTTTCCTGCAATGCCCAGATCTACGAACGATTTTAGTGATGGACTTAGTAATTACTAATGCAAAAATCCTCAATTGAATTGAACAAGTAAACGTTTCTGGATGCCTATTTTTGAATTCTTACAACATTCATTTATTAATTAATAGAGTATGTGAACATGAGTATCTATTGGAACTCGAAGACTAAATGGGCATGCTGACTGCGGATTTTAAACACAAGATAAGGCTCTTTTTCCTCAATTAAATAACATGCAACTCCAAATTTTAACCCTCAAATCAATTCTTGAATATTGTGTTGGAGTGGAGTTTCAACTACTCATAGAGAATTGCACTTAAACAAACGGAGAATCACATTGATAGCTATTTTGACATTGACCTTCCAATTAAGCTTAAATTAATTACTACTTCAATCCATCAGGAGCAAGTTTTGGCAACTAGACGAGAAAGTGGAGTATGAATTGACTACATTGGACTCAAAATTCGAATTAAAAACATTGAACTATGGCCAAACCAATTAACTTCAACTAGTCAACTAAGCTTCTTGTCCCTTATTCAAATAACATGTTTAAAAGTTTAAGCAGTCCTGAATCATTACAGTCTAACAAGTTCAAATCCAAACTCTAAAGGGAAATATGATATTGCTGATGTAAAGGACCAAACATGGTGACTAAACTAAAGAATACATGAAGCAACTACAGTGAAATATGGAAATCAATTGACAAGAAAATATGCAGCAGTTATCATTTCTCTTCAAACTTGCTTACAGAATCTTCAACTTAACATTTCACATGATGTTTAGGAATTAGTACATACCTGGTATTGAACAAACAAAAACCAAACAGGAGTGAGAGGATAGCAATAAACAGCAACAGGGATTTCAAACAGTAGGAAGCAACAACAGAATCAGCTAAGCCTAGTTTCAACAATCAAACAATGAAACCAACTCCAAACTCAATGAAACAGTGAACCAACAGAAGTTTTCAAGATTTTACTCTAATCCAATTAAACCCCAGGATGAGAAGTTATTGTTTTTAGAATTGAAAAGAATAAAAAAAAATCACTGAAGAAGTTCAATGAAATAGTAGAATTTCAATATGTGTATCAGTGTATTTTTTTTCTCCTTTTCTCTTAATGTCCTAAAAATAATCCTCGGTTTCTCTCAGGGTTTTTTTTATCTCTCAATGCTCTCTAATTTTCTTTTCAAGGTCTGAATCCCCTCTGTGTGTATCTCAATCTCTGTTTTATACCCCAAACCTTAACCCTTTTACAGCCCCTTTTTATTCTTTACAGTTGTGTCTTCCAGATTTTGTTGCCCCCCTCCCCCATGTTATCCACTTTCCAACCTTATAAGTGCTACATAGGGTGTTCTTTGTACCCCTGATCCCCTTTTTTCCATTTGTTAATTTAGTAGTATGGGCATGCCTTATTTTAATCCTTGAGTGTCCATCAGCTAATAATATAACTAACCCTAGCTAACATGGAGGGCAGAATGAAGCAATATTCAAATAATTTTCAAAATTTAATGAGCCGTAATTACCCTATATTCTCTAATTGGATTTTTGCAGTCTTGCGGTCTGGGCAACAGAACCAACCACTTATTATTTTTCAATGCAATTCACTAGAAAATTGATTAACAACACAAATAATCAAACATTTCAAACTGACCAAACTGGACCCTAGATTACTGGCCAAGTTTTAAAATTTCTAATAAAATTCAAACAAAATTCATGCAATTTGAAGAATTATAGAAGAAGAAAAAGAGGAACAGAATAAACGAATAAATTGAAAAAGAAAAAACGAACAAAACTGAAAGAGAGGAAACTCACCTGAATCAAACCAAGACTTGAATTAAAATCTCCAAAGAAAACCCTATTTCCGGGCTGAGATAGACTTTAACCATCGGTTCTCGACTGAAAACACATGACTAAAGTCAGTCTCAACCTTGAAACTTCATGAAGCCTGGCCAATCTGACTTTTCATTATTCGGGCTAAAATTGGAAAAGTTCTAGGATGGTTCGAAGGAAACTAGTGGTAGATTGGGGATGTGGGGGTCAAGGCGGTTGTGTGGTGTTAATTTGGGGTTGATTGGGTGAGTTAGGGTTCTTTAGTCCGAGCTTCGATTCAATATTCGAAGAGTCTGGCCATGATTAGAAGGATAAGGGTTAGGGATTTGTGGTAAGGGAGGTTTGGTGGTCATTTGGTGTTAATATGGGGCGGAGGGGAGGTGGCGCCGCCACCGAAGAAAAAAGGGGTAAGGTGGCGGCTACTACAGTTCTAGACTTTCGATCTATTATTCGAGAAGTTCGAGCAATATTCGAGGGTAACTGGGTGGGGATTCGGAATGGGGATGTCGAGAGGGTCCTATGGTGTAAAGATGGGGTTGTTTGGACCACCGGAACCGCCGTGAGGCGATTTCCGGTGGGTGGAGGTGGTGGTTTGCGGCGGCATTATGTTTGGTCTCTAAAGAGGTGAAAGAGAGGAGTGATAGAGGTGGGTTTGGTCTGAGGAGTGTGGGGTGTGGGATTTTGGTATATTAGAATAGAGGTTTCAATCCAACTTAAGGCGGTTTCCTTTACTACAAATTTTGTTTTCTGGCTTGTTGAACCTTCATATATGACCATTTCTACTATATATGAATGGCAAAGTACAAAAACCAGCTGCCAGGTCTGGGTTATGTACCACCCTGCTTATTTTCAAGGAATCCAGGAAACTGTGTACGGCTACGGTCCTCGGAGCAATCAGGTCTTGGTGTCTCAGAGGATCCTTGAGACCCCCGATGTATCAGGATATCTCTTCTAATGTTGGGTAAGTTCAAAATCTGAGAAATGAAATACATTGTGAGCCGGGTCCCAGAATGGGACCATTGCCTTTATGATATCCCCCCTCGGATTAATCTTCAGCAACCCCGTGAGACCTCCCAAGTACAATTTGACTGTGTCTTGCCCTGATCCCCCCAAATCATCCCACCACATGTGCAGCTCCAAAGGGATCTTGTTTACAACTGCTATTGGTAAATTCTGACTTGTGCTCATTCTGCACATTTATTAAGGTGATTAAGCAAAACAATCATGATTTTATTCTACTTGACTCAAAAGATAAAAATTAACTCTTTTTAGATTTTTATTTCTAAAACCAAAAGCCCAGCTTTGCAGATATAGCCTTTCAGCACTCCCGAAGGAAGATTTTAAGGTTGTGTCTGCTAACTGGCCAAAAATTGGAAAAGACCAAAGGTGGTTGTTTATGAAAAATCAGCCTTCCGGCGTCCCTTTCAGGAACATTCGACTATTTTTGGCAAAACGGCATCACCTTACCTAATTATAATAAAAACAAAATTTTGTTCATTTCGGGCTATTTTGCAAAGAGGGAAGTTGGACCCGATGAGGGTTGCCTACGTATCCCACCCCTGTGAGAATCAAACTGACGTAGTTCGGGCAAATAAAACAAACTATTTTTGAAAACTAGACTCTCTTTTTTTCATTGGCAAATAAAACAAACTAATTTTGAAAACAAACATATTTTTTCATTTTTTTTTCTTTTTCCAAAAAAAATTCGGCAGAGTTTCGACACTATTTGGACATTGGTTTTTAAAACAGGTAATTATCTCTCTTTAACCCTCATACCGTTGTTTCTTTTTTTCTTTTCCCCAAATATTCGAATGCCGGTCAGCATGCAAGTCTGAAGCAAATAAATGCACAAGCAGTATGTAAGATGCATCAGGATGGTCTCTTTTCAATTTTGGATACACCTGTCCTAGAAAGACCCAACCCCTGTGTTGAGCCTCCAAAGTCAAATGCACATGATGCAAACAAACGTTCCTACTAGGGATCCGACATGAGGCTCAGTTATTCTAGGTTTAAGACCTGGGTATTTGTTCTAGACTGTGTACCCAAGCGGACAACTAGAGTCGAGGAGAGGGCTACGTACCGGGGACCCGCAAGATCGTCCGACTTAGTAATTTGTCCGAGCCTCTTTCTTATTTAAAGGTATGACACTAACATAATAGGGAGTCTCGACCAGCAAGCACATCCCCGAAGATAAGAAGAGAATGGTTTCGTAACAGTTTATATGTACAGTTCAAATAATATCAAAGCGGTANGGGTGTGGGGTGTGGTATTTTGGTATATTAGAATAGAGGTTTCAATTTGGGCCGTTGGATGATGCGAATCCAACGGCTCAGATCACTTCACTGAATGAAACGGTGTCGTTTGATTAATTGGGGTTGGGACGGTTCGGGATTGGGTCGGGTTTGGGAAATGGGCAAGGATCTGGACCGTTCGATCAAAATGATTCGACGGTTGAGATTCAATGAGACCAAACGACGTCGTTTGGGGTGAGGGAAAGGCTGCACCGGGTATGGGATATTTTGGTTTGGGCTTGACTGTTTTGGCCCAAGTCTGGTCTTTTCCCTCTTTTTTATTAATTCTTTTTCTTTTATTCCTAAATTATTTTCAAGATTAAAACCTAAAATCCTAAATAACAATATAAAACCAACTCGACTTAAAAATACTAAATTAACTCTAAATGATAATTATCACACATAATTAAATACCAAATCACACAATTAAACTCTAAAACGCATATTTTTTTAATGTTTTTTCTTCATTTTATAAAAATAAGTAATTTAATATTTAACTAAAAATTATAAAAATAAATCCTAAATGCAAATGCTATATTTTTTTATATTTTTCCATTAATTTAAATAAATAAACATGCACAAACAAATGCAAACAATTATAGAAAATACCACGAAAATTCACAAAACAGCACACAAAGGAAAAAATTATTTTATTTTGAATTCTTTGGGAGTGATTCGTGTGAGGCAAAAATCACGTGCTCACAAGTATCTCTCGATAATAGAGGGGTATAGTGATGCAAGTTAGATCACCGGTTCAACCGATTCTAAATAGTCGGTGGAGGAGCGATGTCTTGGAAATCGTTCAAATAAATGTGCATTGACCACTCTACAATGGAGGTTGAGTTTATAGCCTTAGAGAAGGCCGGTGAAGAAGTTGAATGGCTCCGGAATTTCTTGGAAGATATTCTATTTTGGATCAAATCTTTGGCACCTATATGTATACATTGTGATAGTCAAGCGAAAATAGGAAGGGCTGGGAGCATTATGTATAACGAAAAATTTTGTCACATACGATGAAGACATAAAACCGTTAGGCAACTAATCTCTAGGGGAATTATTATAATTGACTATGTAAAGTCAAGCGATAATGTGTCGGATCCACTTATAAAAGGCCTAACTAGAGAGGTAGTTGAAAGATCATCGAGGGAAATGTGATTATGGCCGAGAACAAGTCATTATGGCGGTAACTCTAGCTAGAAGACTAGAGATCCCAAGATCTAGGTTCAAGGAGCTCAAACAAAGTCACTAATGACGGTTCAACATTGTCTAATAAAATTTCTTTTTGGTCCATTCTCGTGATGAGACAATGTTCAATACCAAGGATAAAGTATTAAGACTTTTAATGGTTTCTAAGTTTGATATAGGGTATATCAAATAGTGTATCTACGGAATAACACATTTAGGAATCACCTATGTAAGTGTGAAGTGTAAGCCGCTTCAATGAGAATTCTGTAAGGCCAGTTCTCTACGCACTTATTAACTGGGTGATGTTCATGGCTGAAACGAACACAACAATGAGAACCAAAGACGGTTAAGGGTTAATTGTGTGACTTATGGTTGTCTANCCATCCCCAGTAGAGTTGCCAGAGCTGTCATACCTCCATTTTACATACTACACCCGAAAGGGCATAAAAGGAGTTTTTCCAATTAAAGGACAATCGAAACGGGATTCATTTATATTAAAATTTAGATCGCCATCTTGGGAGATTTATGGTGTCCCAAGTCACCGGTTGAATCCTGAATTGAGGAAAAGTTGACTCTGTTTAACAATCCGCGAACTAGAAATCCAAGTAAGGAATTCTGTTAACCCGGGAGAAGGTGTTAGGAATTCCAGGGTTCCGTGGTTCTAGCACGGTCACTCAACTGTCATATTCGACTTAAGTTATCTGATTTTAAACAATCATGAACCTATGTGCAAATTTTAACTTTTTAACCGCTTTTATCCATTTTTAGAGAAAATTGCAACATTATTAAAATACGTCTCGAACCGCGTCACATAAATGCACCCACAGTCCTCGACACATTTTGACATTGTTGAGATTTGGATCTGGGTCACATAAATATGCACCCGAATTTAGGAAAGTAATATTATTAAACTAACGTGCCTAGAGAAATTTTGCATTTGTAACTTTGTGAGGGCCATGAAATTTACTAAATGGCACGCCTCGAGTTCTAAGGGTAAACAAGAATAATCAAATGAGGGCCATGCGTTTTGGAATGTTGTTTGGCACGGCTAGCCTCGAACTGTTCCAAGGTTATACTCAACTAAAACAATTCATTCACGTTCATGTAAAAAAAAAACTAATTATTTTCTAAAGCTAATTTGAAATTACTGTAAGGTATGAGAATTATGAAAAGAGTTATCTACTATATCTTTAAACTTATGATACAATTATGTTAATCTGTTAACTAAGCCTATTGGGCCCGGCAGGCTTATACTCAATTCAAGCCACGTTAATCTTATAACTTATAATGTAAACCAAATATAATCACAAAGAAGGAACGAATCAGAGTATTTAATAACAAAATCCGTATCCCAATTTCGAACAAGATTAGTTTCCCGCAATGCCCAGATCTAAGAACAATTTTAGTGATGGACTTAGTAATTACTAATGCAAAAATCCTCAATTGAATTGAACAAGTAAACGTTTCTAGATGCCTATTTTTGAATTTTTACAACATTCATTTATTAATTAATAGAGTATGTGAACATGAGCACCTACTGGAATTCGAAGACTAAATGAGCATGCTTACTGCGAATTTTAAACACAAGATAAGGCTCCTCTTCCGCAATTAAATAACATGCAACTCCAAATTTAAACCCTCAAATCAATTCTTGAATATTGTGTTGGAATGGAGTTTCAACTAATCATAGAGAATTGCACTTAAACAAATGGATAATCACATCGATAGCTATTTGGACATTAAACTTCCAATTAAGCTTAGATTAATGACTACTTCAATCCATCAGGAGCAAGTTTTGGCAACTAGACGAGAAAGTGGAGTATGAATGGACTACGTCGGACTCAAAATTCGAATTAAAACCTTCGAACTATGGCCAAACCAATTAACTTCAACTAGTCAACTAAGATCCTTATCCCTTATTCAAATAACATGTTTAAAAGTTCAAGCAGTCCTGAATCATTACAGTCTAACAAGTTCAAATCCAAACTATAAAAGTAAATATGATATTGCTGATGTAAAGGACCATACATGGTGACTAAACTGAAGAATACATGAAGCAACTACAATAAAGTATGGAAATCAATTGACAAGAAAATATACAGCAGTTATCATTTCTCTTCAAACTTGCGTACAGAATCTTCAACTTAGCATTTCACATGCTGTTCAGGAATTAGTACATACCTGGTATTGAACAAACAAAAACCAAACAGGAGTGAGAGGATAGCAATAAGCAGTAGCATGGATTTCAAACAGGAGGAAGCAACAACAGAATAAGCTAAGCCTAGTTTCAACAATCAAACAATGAAACCAACTCCAAACTCAATGGAACAGTGAACCAGCAGAAGTTTTCAAGATTTTACTCTAATCCAATTAAACTCCAGGATGAGAAGTTATTGTTTTCAGAATTGAAAAGAATCAAAAAAAATCACTGAAGAAGTTCAATGAAACAGTAGAATTTCAGTATGTGTATCAGTGTATTTTTTTTTCTCTTTTTCTCTTAATGCCCTGAAAATAATCCTCGGTTTCTCTCAGTTTTTTTATCTCTCAATGCTCTCTATTTTTCTTTTCAAGGTCTGAATCCCCTTTGTGTGTATCTCAATCTCTGTTTTATACCCCAAACCTTAACCCTATTAAAGCCCCTTTTTCTTCTTTACTGTTGTGTCTTCCAGCTTTTGTTGTTCCCCCCCCCCCCCCATGTTATCCACTTTCCAACTTTACAAGTGCTAAACAGGGTGTTCTTTGTACCACTGATCCCCTTTTTTCCATTTGTTAATTAAGTAGTATGGGCATGCTGTATTTTAATCCTTGAGTGTCCATCAGCTAATAATATAACTAATCCTAGCTAACATGGATGGCAGAATGAAGCAATATTCAAACAATTTTCAAAATTTAATGAGTTGTAATTACCCTATATTCTCTAATTGGATTTCTGCAGTCTTACGGAGTCCGGACAACAGAACCAACCACTTATTATTTACCAATACAATTCACTAGAAAATTGATTAACAACTCAAACATTTCAAACTGACCAAACTGGACCCTAGATTACTCGCCAAGTTCAAAATTTCTAACAAAATTCATGTAATTCGAAGAATTATAGAAGAAGAAAAAGAGGAACAGAATAAACAAATAAAATTGAAAAAGAACAAATGAACAAAACTGAAAGAGAGGAAACTCACCCGAATCAAACCAAGACTTGAATTAAAATCTCCAAAGAAAACCCTATTTTCAGGCTGAGATAGACTTTAACCATCGGTTCTCGACTGAAAACACATGACTAAAGTCAGTCTCAACCTTGAAACTTCATGAAGCCTGGCCAATCTGACTTTTCATTATTCGGGCTAAAATTGGAAAATTTCTAGGATGATTCGAAGGAAACTAGTGGTAGATTGGAGATGAGGGGGTCAAGGCAGTTGTGTGGTGTTAATTTGGGGTTGATTGGGTGAGTTAGGGTTCTTTGGTCCGAGCTTCGATTTAATATTCGAAGAGTCCGGCCATGATTCGAAGGATAAGGGCTAGGTATTCGTGGTAAGGGAGGTTTGGTGGTCATTTGGTGTTAATTTGGGGCGGAGGGGAGGTGGCGCCTCCACCGGAGAAAAGAGGGGTAAGGTGGCGGCAACTATGGTTCCAGACTTTCGATCTATTATTCGAGAAGATCGAGCAATATTCGAGGGTAACTGGGTGGAGATTCGGAATGGGGACGTGGAGGGGGTCCTATGGTGTAAAGATGGGGTTTTTTGGACCACCGAAACAACCGTGAGGCGATTTTCGGTGGGTGGAGGGTGGTGGTTTGTGGCTGCGTTATGTTTGGTCTCTGAAGAGGTGAAAGAGAGGAGTGATAGAGGGGG
>MU678300.1:34242-47125 GCA_026770625.1 Nicotiana glauca
TATAGTAATATATTCGCTCGTATACTTCTTTAAATGCCAATATCACTTACTAAAATTCTGCTTGTATTATTTTATTGAGAGAGATTTGTGGATTTTCTGAGTCTATTCATATTATGTTTTTCTATATATATAGAGAGAGAGCAGTGGATTTCCGAGGCTATTCCTATTATGTTTTTCTAGAGAGAAAGAGCGCAGTAAATTTCCGATAAAGCAACGTGAAAGAGAGGAAGAAAGGGTAAAATTGTCCTTTTTCTATTAGTAGTGGCTATTTTTGCTGAGCATTATAATTAGTGGATAAAAAGTAAAGACACCCTTAATTAGTGGCTACTACACGCCATTTTTCCTTATTAGGGTCCAGACCCAATTGTTAAAGTATTGTTTGCTTTGCCTTGATATGGCCAAGGATTCAATGTCTTCAAGGCTTTTGAGACTCGCGATTTTGCCTCTTTGGGTTGTAATCCAATAGATGTCTTAGCAGTTGAATCCTGAACTGTTGACTAGTGTAGCTGGAATAGTGAATTCAGTTGCCCCTGAATTCACTATCCAAACCTTTCCCGCTACACTAGTCAACATGCGCACAGTAGAATTACCATTTAAACACATAGGAGAAGAACACACCAACATGAACTCGCTGTTATATGGCCGCTAAGTTTCTCCACTCATTCCGATGTGAGATCTACGTGGGGCAAGTCTCACGTTGAACCGCCTTTCAAGTTCAACCACCGGTGATGCGGGGATTATTACACCGTCGAGATGATATATACTCAACTTTTAAGGGGGAGCCCATCGCATTAGCTTGCTATCGTGGTTCTTGAGTGTTGCACTATTAATGCACGGGCATGGCGTACCCCACCAAAAGAAAAGTGTAAAGAAGGAATTCATATTTAGGAAGAAGGCATATGATCTGAAGCCATGAGCGGATTTAGGGGTGGAAGGGGTTCACCTGAATCTTCTTCATCGAAAAATTACATTGTATATATATAAGGCAAAATCTTTTTTTTTTATCTCTATATATTATGTTTTGAATTCCCTTGACATAGTCCAAAAGCGTAACTTAGTGACCAAGGGGGTTCAAAAATTTTGTAAGGTCATTGGTTCAATCCCCACTAGTTATAATTTTTTCTAAATTTTTTTGAACCCCTTAGCGAAAATCCTATCTCCGCCATTGTCTGAAGCTTCTAAAATATTCACATGGTCATCTAAAGTAGCCATGGTACTGAAAGCTTCAAATTTAGCTTGTACAGAAACTGACAAATTAAATAACCAGTAAAGGTGCATAAAACATACCCTTCTTGACCTTATTTGCCTCAAAGATGAATCCAGTTGGCGCTCAAGCTGTTCCAGCTCTTTTATGTTTAATTGTCCTAAGTCTTCTCCAAGGATATGCCTAAATATTATGGAAAATTAAATTCGATCTTATTTAGAACTAAGGACGAAGAATAGAACAAAGAAGATCAAAAAATCATATGTATATGATTGTAAATGAAAAGTCAAAGTGAAAGATATTGAATCACTCTTTAAGTTCAATTATAAACTTTTTTCTAAGTATATATGTGCTCACCTTTGAGACTGTTGTAGCACTTCCACTCTTGCTTTCATCTTCGTATATTCCTGATAGCTATTCTGCTCCAATAACAGCATAATTGTCAAATAATACTACCGCCGTAAAATGATTTACTAAATCAGTGTGTCAAAACTTTATAGGACAGATCATGTATCATACTCCCTTCGTTTCAGTTTACGTGAACCTAACTTTTTTTGCTTCATTCCGAAAGAAAGATCCTTTTTTAAATTTGGAAACAATTTAGATTAAACTTCTAATTCTACCTTAATGAGAAGCTTTTATAACCACACAAATACTCTGTGCCCAGTCAAACAGGTTCACATAAATTAAAATAGAGGGAGTACAATATCATAAGTACGGAGCCCCAAAATGAAAAATGAATTACTAAAATATCCACAAAAACTGAAAGACCATTTTATCCTTTCTTTGAATGCTACTTTTATATATTACTTGTGTATCAAAAAAGTATATTTATCTTTCAATAAACAATAATGTGTACTATAATCTACATTGAATCAGATGATTGAGAAGACAGTAGCGTGAAAGATAGCTGCAGTAAATGATAAATGTGTACGTTGCACCCTTTCAACTCCTAAATAAAATTGTACTCTACGGCCTTTTAATTCCTGATTAGAATTATTTCATCTTCTCTTTTTCACTGGTCATCATCTCTTCTCCTACATACAGAACTCATCTACAAAAGCCAAATAAGGTGCATCATTTTCTTTCATGTTACTTTTTACGAGGGTTTTTTTTTATGCCATATCTTTTTGTTATTCGTTTTTTCCAACTATTTATTTATATAGAGTGGTTGGATTATGTTTTTAAATTTTAATATTACTGTCAGATCTAGACAATATTTTTATGATGCCAAAAAGCTAAAAAGTGAACTAAGTTTTTGGGAACGAATTAGGAAGAAAATCTAAAGTATTTCTCCTGTATTGATGTGTTTTAGCACAAAATGTAAAGTATTTCTTTGACATCCAAAGAGGTTGAAAAGATTAAATTGTTAACTTTGACAAATAGGAAAAAATTAGTTTTATGTTTTGAGTTTGAATTCTAGAAAAGATAACTCACTGGATTTTGAATAAATTATTTATGCATATTAAGTATATTTTTATATACAAATATATAATTAGGTACAATATGATTTCTACCTAATAAATTAAAACAAGTAAAAAACTCACTTGTCCCGAATTAAATCTTGATTATTCCTTTTTGTGGGTTCAAATATCTAATCATCTTGACCTTGATAAATAAGTCAGTATTCAATGATCCACATTGTTCATCCCAAAAAATTTATACTTTATTCTCTCGTGTAAAATCAAACTTCTCTATAATAACCATGCTCTATAACAAGACTTCCTTATAAAGGTTCATTTGGAACTAAATTTTGTGTTATGCTCTAACACATATTTTTATAACAGCACTTTATTATAACGGTTAAAAAAATATTTAGATAATTATTTTAATAATATTATATTTTACAAAAATTATGTAGTAGATAATTCGGTATACACGTGCAACGCACATGTCGAGGAATTAGTTTTTATATTATAAGCATGAAGCTCTTTAGTGTGAGATTAATTTACTAAAATATCCTTTAGAAGTTAAACGGCCAATTTATCCTCTATCTAAAAGTTAAATTACCTTCCATTAAATGGTTAATTCGCTATTTAATTGGGATCCTATTAAATGGTAAATTATGGCTAACTTATCAATTGGAAAGGAATTTTAATCACCACCTAAGCTTTTTCATCTCCAACCATTAAGCTAAGCAGTATATATTGTGGTGTTCATTAAACTTTTCGTCTTCTTTGCAGTCAAGTTTTATTCATGTGCACCAATGATTCAGCTGTTAACAAAGACATCCGTTACCAAATTAATGTGATAAGTAATTATCTTCGCTCTGCTGAATAATATTATCAGTTTGCTAGATAAGTTTCCTAAGAGTCTTCGTGAAACAATATAATCTTGTTTATGCAAATTTTATGAAGCAACGCTTCAACAGTCATTAATCTGTCAAAACGGGCTGGCCAAGCCCAGCCCAGCCCAAGCCTCGTGGACTTTTAAATTTGACGGGCTAGGACGGGCCAGTCCGTCATATGAATGGGCCTTAAAATGGCCAGCCCAATCCAGCCCTAAGAGGGAAGCGGGTTAGGGCAGGCTGGCCATTCAATTTTTTTTTTAAATCCTGATATATTTTTTCATCACGTAGTCAATTAATCATCTAAACAACTTCTGTTTGCTTAGAGCGTACAAAAATCTTGATATTTGACGAGAAATCTTTTAATTGAAATGCAAATTCTCTATATGTCTAGTTCTTTTTTTTTAAAGTTACATGAACTTTTCTTTCATTTTCCTCAGATTCAAGGATTGCTTTAATATGTTTATATCCTGAGGTTTTTTAATTTAGGATTAACATCATTATAATCCATGAAATTTTTAAAATTTTTGAAATTTGCTAGTGGTCAATTTTTTTTTTTTGTATTTAAAATTGATCTTTTTCTAAACTAGAGCAGTTTAAATATTTAATAATATATTAAAGTAATCCAAACTGATCATTGGTCACTTAAAGTAATATTTTCTTCTGAAAAAAGATTTGACCACCTAAAACTCAAGTTCGTTATTAATAAGCAAAGAAAAACTAATTTTGCCATATTACATGCGTGTCAAAATTTAAATTCTAGTTGATATGGAAGGGTAAATGAGCAATCTAGGGGTGGAGAATGGAGATTATAGTTAATAGTTTTTTTAGTTTTTACTTGTTTTTGTATATTTAATAGTTAATTAATTTAAATTTAATTAATGTTTGGTCCATGGGCCGGCCTAGGCCAGCATCGGTCAAGCCTTAAGGGCCAGTGGGCTGACTTGAGCCGGACTTATAAGCCTCAGTTTTAAATGGGCTCAAAAAATTTTAACCCAACCCTGTCCAAGTAGCAGACTGGGTTGGACTGGTCTCACGGGCCAAGCCCATTTTGATGGCTCTACTTGTTTAGTACTTGTGTGTTAATTGAAAAAGTGTTTGCGTTTTCCTTCTACGACCTGTTTCAAGGAACTGGTTTACATTTCTGTGGTTAAAAGTTGTATTCATAGTAACTAAGACGGATATAAATTTCATTTGCACTTGTATATATTCAACTTTTTGAATCCTGAATAAAACAAAGGATATCTAAGTCGTACAATTATATGATTTATATACAATTTATTTTATGTGAGTGATTATTATGTATCTTTGGGGTTGAGATCCAGTGCAGTACAATTTGGTCAAGTATTGTTCAATGGCTACCTAAGATCGCACCACATCATCTAAGTAATGTCTGATGGCTCCTACTTATTTGTATTATATAAATTAGAAAAGATATTCCACCATTGTCCTATTCTTTTTCTACCTCTCTCTTCTCTCTTTACAGATTTAATAAGAACTTGTTCCTCGACGGAATCATATTTCCATGTCATTCCTAGCTATCAGTTTCATTCTTCTTCGGTGATTCATCTTTCATACGAATACCAAATGATTGGAAACGAGTTAGCATTTGAAAGATTGTAGTTAATTGGAGAGATAATAACCAATGGCCTTGCTACGAACACTGAAGCCTTTAGTGTGTTAACATTACCACATTCTATTGATGAACAAAAGAGATTAAAGAAAACCCTAAGGTTTCTAAAGTAGAGAGAGAAGAGAGAGAAGGTCGGTCAGTCACTAGAACATTCAACCGACTTGTATAATATTATTCTACTACTTAGTCTATATACAATTACACACGTGTATATGAAATGTACAACTAAAAATTAGAGCTACAACTAGAGCTACAAAATTGTTGGGCTTGGTGGACTGATGGATTGATACACTAATGGGTTTGTGTTAATAGGCGGTGCAGATTTAGCTTCTGTTGTTGGGCCTGATCTGTAGTAACAATGTTAACACCCCTCCCTCCCCTTCAAGCTGGAGGATGAGAACACACCAAGCTTGCAAAGAATACCATAGTGAGGCTGACCAGGCAATGCTTTAGTCATGATGTTAGCTAGCTGTGCAGAACTAGGAACAAAATTGAAGGACTTAAGGCTAGAATTCAAACATTCACGCACATAGTGACCGTCAATTTCTATGTATTTTGTGCGTTCATGGAAGTCAGGGCTCTTGGTTATATGTAAGGCAGTCTAACTGTCATAGTAAATAGGAACAGGGCTACAAATGTGCAAGCCAAGATCACCTAGAAGTTGAACCAACCAAGAAACTTCAGCAATAGTCTTCCTCAAGGCCCTATTCTCAGCTTCAGCGGAAGACAGTGAGATAGTGGGTTGTTTCTTGCTTTTTCATGAGACAGGGTTTCTACCAATAGTGATATAGAATCCATAAATAGATTTACGAGAGACATGACAAGTTGCCCAGTAAGAATCAGAATATCCAAGAAGAGAGAATTCAGAACTGCTGGAAAGAAGAATACCCTAGGTGGATCATTCAGAAGATACCTCAGAACATGTAAAGCAGCTAGCATATGAGGCACTTGAGGCTTATGAAGAAATTAACTTAAGTGTTGCAGGGAGAAGGAAATATGTGGTCTGGTATGTTGTAAGAAGTTGAGCTTGCCTATCAATCTTTTGTAGGTGCTGTGATCAGTGAGTGGCTCTCACATGTCCAATACCAACTTGGAGGAAACATCCAAAGGTATCAGAACAGGTGTGAAATTATTGGAAATAAACTCTGCAAGGAGATCAGAGGTAACCCTGTGTTGAGTCATAAAATAACCTTCAGGGTGCTGGGAAACTTCCAAATCCAAAAAATAGTGAACTGTTCCTAGATCTTTGATCTTGAACTGGGAATCCAAAACGGATTTCAAGGAAATCAACTCAGATATATCATCCCTAGCTAAGAGGATTCCATCTACATATACAGCTAGGACCACCAGAGAACTAGAAGATGACTTGGTGAAGAGAGAATAATCATTGAGGCTGGAAATATAGCCCCTAGAGAGCAAGGTTTTAGACAATTTTGAAAACAACTTTCTAAAAGCCTGCCTGAGGCCATAGAGGGACTTCTTGAGCTACAAACTAGTGGTAAAGATGTGGAGGAAGAAAGATATCAAGGCCAGGGGGAATCTTCATGTAGACCTCTTCACTTAGGTCACCGTGGAGAAAGGTATTGTTCACATCAAGCTGAAAAATAGTCTAACCTCTCTTGACAGCCAAGGTCAACAAACATTTAATAGTAGTCAGCTTGACCACAGGGGAAAAAGTCTTAGTGAAGTCAATACCCTCCCTTTGAGCATCATCCCAAACAGCCAGTCTTGCTTTATACCTTTCAACAGATCCGTCAACCCTTTGATTGATCTTATAGACTCACTTACAAGGAATGGTTTTCTTGTTATGTGGTATAGGAATGATGTCCCATTTCTGGTTTGCTTCAAGAGCCCTAAATTCTTGTAACATAGCCTCCTGCCAAGCAGGGTTTGATGTTGTTTGCTGGTAGAACTGGGGCTCATGCATTTGAGAATCACTAGGAGAAACCATGGAAGATCAGGATGAGGATCAAGAAGTATAGGAAGCTTGCAAACATAGTCATTTAGGTAGGTAGGCTTGGCAATAGTTCTAAGGGACTTCCTGAGGATAGGAGAAGTAAGGGAAGGATGAGATGGAATATTAGAGCAGGAAGGGCTAAAAGAAGGCAGATTGGATGGGAGAGGACTAAAAGGAGAAGGAGAAAATTCTAAAGGAGACACATGAGGACTAAGAACAGGTAGAGGAATATCTTTAGGAATAGGAGGGGTAGTAGGAACAGGAGGTGGGGAGTCGATAAATAGTTTCACAAAAGAAGAAAAAGAAGAAGAAGGAGGGGAAGAGTTATAAGGAAAAATAGAAAATAGATTCAGTAGTTTCTAGAGAAGAAAATAGAAAAATTAGAAAGATTTAGTAGTTTGTAACCCTTCTTACCGCGGGTAACCCAGAAATAGACAAAAGATGGCTCTTGACTAGAATTTGTCCCTGCCAACCTTAGGAGTTGTGGTAAAGCAAAGACAACCAAAAGATTTTAAGTGTTCACAGGTCGATGGATTGCCATGTAATTTTTCATAAGGAGAGAGGTTGAGTAAGGCGCACCACCTGCTTCCATTTCATTATATCTTGTGATAGGCGTACCACCCGCTCCCATTTCAATTACCTTGTGGTAGGCGTACCACCCGCTCCCATTTTAATTATCTTGTGGTAGGTATACCACCCACTCCCATTTCAAACCAACAAAAATCACAAAGAATCCCGGCAAGGGAAAAAGAGCAATATTTCAATAATATCCCGGAAAGGAAACAATAATATTTTAATAATATCTTGGCAAGGGAACAATAATATTTCAATAAGCTCCCGACAAGGGAAGAGGTGAAGACATTATATTAATAAGGTAAGTAGCAGTGAGGACATATTCACCCTAAAATTTAAGAGGAAGCTTAGATTGAAACAGAAGGGCCCTGGTAACTTCCAAAAGGTAATTGTGTTTTCTCTCCACAACACTATTATGTTGTGGAGTGTGAGTAATAGTGTTTTGGTGAAGAATACCCTCATCTCTAAAGAAAGAAGTAGTTTCACCACTACTACCTAATTTAAAAGCATTATTTGACCTAAAGGTATGAACAGAGAATTAGAAAAGAACCTTGATCATGGATGTAAGCTTTAAGGACAGAGAAGGCATTACTCTTACCAGAAAAAAGATGTGTCCAGGTCACTCTAGTACAAACATCAACTAGAGTGAGGATTACCCGAATCTATTATAAGTCTTAGTGTTATACGGTCCGCAAATGTCAATATCAACTAGTTGAAAAGGAGCAGTAGAATGTATAGAACTATCATGAAAGGGTAACCTTTCTTGTCTAGCCATTGGGCAAAAAAAAGATTGTTTAGAAGAAACTTTATCAGATAAATAAGAATTAGACTTTATTATATGACCTAATCTTTGATGCCAAAACAAGTCCATTTTATTGGTGATGGATGTCTGATTACAAGCCGAGTCAATGGCAACAGAGGGTACTTGATTGAAGCAAGAAGTAAATGAACTTGATTTATTAATAGGAATTGAACTAAACAGAACCATAGAAGTACTAAATGAAGATGGAAATAGTTCAGTATTTAGATGCAGATAGTATATTCTCCCAACAACCTTACCAATTACCAGTGGCCTCTTCAGAGAAGGGCCCTGTAAAGACAATTGATTTTGGTAAGTAATGTTATGCAATCCAACTGCGTAAATGAATGGAAATTAATTTGAAGTGAAAAGAAGGAAGAAGGAGAACATTGACTAATATCATGTCTAAGGTTTAAAGACCCAACTGATATAAATTTTACTTGATAACCATTAGGTAAAGTAACATGGAATGATTTAGGTAAATATGTAAGGTTTTGAAGTAAATGTTTATGTGAAGTCATGTGGTTAGTGGCTCCTAAATCCAAAGTCCAAGGTTGTACACCTAGATGTGAAGATGCAAATGCATGAGAAACAAGGGAATCAACAGTATAAGCGCTGAAGAAACCTGCAAAGTGAGCAAATGCAGAGTATTCTGTGGAGGAAACAACAGGAGACATCCCAGTAGAGAGTTGAACTTGTTGAACAAGATTCAAAATATGTTGATATCGCCTCTTGGTGAAACCATGAGCTAATTTATAAGAGGAAGCAACAGAAAAGGAAGGAGGAGAGGCATATGGAATCTTAGTCTGGACACAAGAAGTTGATTTCTTGTTCTTAGTGAAATTATAATCAGCAGGGAATCCATGCAGCCTATAGCATTTATCCACAATATGTCCAATCTTCTTGCAATACTTGCAAGACACAGGATTGGCATTCTTTTTTTGGAGTCAAAAGTTAACTCTCTGAGTGAAGTTCCTTTTGTTGTTATCGAAATGAGTAGGAGAAGCAAGAAAAGATGCAGAATCACCAGAAAAACTAGGAGCATGTGGTGCTTCTCTCTGGCTCTCATCCTGTTGTAGGATAGAAGAGACTTTACTTATGAGTGGTAAGGGACTCATCATCACGATGGTGCTTTTGGCAGTGAAATGTGATTCATTTAACCCATTAAGGAACTGAAACAGCTGTTGATCTTCTATGAACTTGGGAAGAGCTCCACATGAACAAACAGGTCCCACATAGGAAGAATTTAACTCATCCTAAAGTGTTCTAAGTTTAGTGAAGTAATTAGTTATGTATGAAGAACCCTAGACAGTTGTACTTATCTCCCTCTGAATTTGTAGATATTTTGACCCATTAGACTACCCAAATCTCTCATCAATGTCTTTCTCAACCGCTTTGGCAATCTTAAATTCTCTAGAAACAAAATTTATGATCCAAGACTTGACCATATCACTACATCTTTCCCAATAGGGATAATAAGGTGAGTCTGGACTAGGTTGAGATATTCTCCTATCTAGGATCCCTAGTTTGTTCTTGGCAGACAAAAAGGTAAACATGTTACTTCTCCAAAGAACAAAGCCAGAGCCGTTAAAAGGTATCAAAACCCATTTGCTACTAAGGTTGTCCAAAGGGTGTACATACAGGGGATGAGAAGGATCTAGGGAAAAAGGTACAAAACCTCCAGAGTTGGAGGTCGTGGTATTATCCACATTATCGTGAATGCTACCTATAGCAGTAGACTCAATGAAACCACACAATCACACATATACAATCACCGAAGTGGAGTCAACTTAAGGAGAATAACAATGTCTACACATATGACATGCAAACCACAGAATATGTCTTAAACATGATGAGAATCAGGTTGTGAATTTGTAGATAGGAAGAATATCACCGGCCTTCTGAAATAGAGAAGTAAATTCTAAGTAGGCAAAATCCTAGGACGAAACTCGCATGAAGTAAAAAATGCCGATAACCTTTGGATTTCAGCAACACATGACCATGAGAGTTGATTCCAGCACAAAATTGAAGAAATCCCCAGTTTTCCTTTAAGAAAATCACGCTCCGGAACGAAAATCTCAAATCACCGAACCAAATGTAAGAGACGTAAACTCCGGTCAAGGGTAACATCAGAGTGAAGCTTAGGCCGAGATGAAACTGAATCCCTGCTCGGATACCATGTTAACATTACCAGATTCCATTGATGAACAAAAGAGATTGAAGAAAATCCTAAGGTTTCTAAAGTAGAGAGAGAAGGTCAGTCAGTGTCTAGAACATTCAACTGACTTGTGTAATATTATTCTACTACTTAGTCTACATACAATTACACACGTGTATATGAAATATACAACTAAGAATAGAGCTACAAAATTGTTGGGCTTGGTGGACTGATGCACTAATGGGTCTGTGTTAATGGGCCGTGCAGCTTCAACTTTTGTTGATGGGCCTGGTCTGTAGTATCAGTGTTAACAAATTGCTTGGTAATGGAGAAGCAGTTTCTAAAGGAAGAAGATGTTGGCGACAATTTTGAAATCTTTGAATTGAAGGAAATAGAGGAGAGAGTAGGAAAGAGTAAAGGACAATGGTGGAATATCTTTTCTATTTTATATAATAATACAAACAAATAGGAGTCGTCAGATTTTACTCTGTGGCGCGATCTTAGGTAGCCATTGAACAACTGGATTCCAACCTGTATCTTTGTAATAAATAAACTACTTACTTCTTCTTTGGAGATGCACACCATGAAATTGACAATGATCTCTTATATCCATCTAAATGAAGGTATATGTTGATCCAATTTCTAAACAACTTCTACAAAATATATACTTTTATTTGATAACAACCTATTAATATGTATGCAGTTATGGAAAGGCTGAGGTTACAATTTCTCATAGATATGATGCGAGCTTTAAAATGTGATGCATTTGTAACTATAGTCGATGTTGCTCATATTCAAATTTAAATTCGGTGTTGTTGAAACATGAAATATCACAAATAAGAAAATTATTAAGTTGATTATTTGATTGCTATGTATTTAGTTTGGGCTCGCGCTTTTTCCATTCTAATTTCGTGTAACTCATACACACTTATTCTTATATGATGTATATTGTTTTAACAAGTTTGTACTTATACTATGAAACACACGCGCGTGTTAGAAAACTAATAAAAAGAAGGGAGTATATAATTAGTTACTGTTTGATTTTACCTAGTTCATCCAAAGAATCTAACTCGATGAAACTTGAAAGAGAAGGTAAAGATAAACTGTTCCCTTTTTCTTTTTAACTAAATAGTAAATTACTAAGTCAGTTACAAATCTAAGGGAGATGAATGAACCTGAGAATCGGTTGAAGATTGACCAGCATCAAGGTTGGAGTAACTGCATCTATGGTATCTCTCCAGTGTCTTGGATATACTAGAAAAAAGGCAAGTTGTAGAACAATGACAGTGTTAAAGATAATAATTAAGTAAACAAAAGTGGTGCTCTCTCACTTCTAAATGATCTCAGACAGAGATTTTGAGTTCAAGTCTCATAGCGACTATTAATCAGAAAAGAACTTCCACGTGCTCTGGTCATGAAAAAGAATCACGTCCCGCACATAAGAAGGTATATTAAAATAACAATTAAGTAAATAAAAATTTACTCTCTAATAACTTAAACTTTTAAATGAAAAGGTCATACTTCTACGAGATTTGGGAACATCGCCTAGAAGCCCAGAAGGATGCTTTATTTACTCATAGACAAGAGGTCAGCAAGTGTATTTTACCATAGCATTAAAAGTAAAGCCCAAACCATAATGCCGTAACCAAGAAAAAAACAAATCAAAGACAGATATATGAGGTCTAATCGGTCTTCAACGCAACCATAAGTACTTTAGCTAACTTTTTCTAGGACCATCACGTAGAGCATAATGCATGCTTGATTTTATCTCTCACTTATTGTCTTTCTATAGTGGCTTGCTTATAATTAATTACTTCAGTTTGGGACTTACTTCTCCTACTTTGAATTCCTCAATTAAATTGATTGTAAATTAGCCGTGTCAAAATGGGATAAATGGATATGCTAAATATTCTACCATTATAGTTGGAATTACAGTGCCCTTTTGATACCTCTCTGGAAGTCCTCATTTATATGAAAAAATATAATTTCTCATGCTATGTTTCGTTCTCACCATGTTATGTAAGTTTTATAGAACGATTGTGAGACCAATAATAGTATATGGCTGTAAATATTGAGCATTTGTGATCCTAAGTATCAACATTATGAGTGTACTAGAAATAAAATATTCATATAAATTATTTTATCATAAAATGAACAAGATTAGGAATATCAATTTGACAAAAGGAGGGAAGGTTGTCGACGATGATTTGGTCATGGCCTACGTAGATCTCAAATAGCAAAACGTAGATGTGTTTAAGATAGAAATAAGTAT
>MU678300.1:57855-79652 GCA_026770625.1 Nicotiana glauca
GGGTCAGGTCTTAGGTTTCCTGATATATAAATACGACGTTGTATATGTATTTCTATACTTTCATAAATATCAACTTACATCTTGCGAAAAATGCATATATGGTCATACTGCAAAGTGCTTTTCTTATATTTTTTCTTGTTTTGCAGGTTTGGCTTCTAGAACTAAAAATATGCTAGTATTATTCCTAGGACGAGAAAAGACAAGGCATTAATTTCTTTACTTCTTTCCTTTTCTATTTATTCTTTTTTTTTTTCTTTTGGAGGGGTCCCTTTTGTTTTATGTTTTATGTATTATTTTCCGTGTCACAATTTCCTAATGTCGAATTCAGATTATTATAAATTTTAGTCGCAAGTTTCCTCTGTTTCAATTAGATATTTTGATATGAAGAGGAACATAGAACCAGAGGTAGAGTACGAGGAGCGGATTCAGTCGAACCCAGTAGCTTCAGTTGAACCTCGTATTTGTTTTAAAAAAACTATTGAATATATATAAATTATTATTTTAGAACCCAGTAACTTAAAACGATTAGAATCTCGAATCCATAAACTGCTACATCTTTGGTGAATTGGTGGAACACCATGAGCAATGACTTTAAAATGATTTTCTTTGTGCTTTTTTCTTTGCTACTCTTATAACCCTCAACTTTAATTTTATGATATACAATACGTGGAGAAGTTCCTTTCTTTCATTCTTTGTACCACAAATTTCCACGCTTTTCCATTGCAAGGCCAAGAAAAAAAAAACTTAATTTATGTACCTTACAATATAAGGCTTTTTTTTATACAATATTATATTTTAAGTTATTATAGCAAATTAGTAGTCATATCCGTGCGATACGCGCTCAATATTTATTAAATTAAATTGTAATCGGGCTTGTTTGAACATATATTAGATCGTAGTACTTTAATAAATGTCATTGTCATCTCATTTGTCAATATGCTATATCCATTAATAAAATCTCTATTAAATTCGTGTTTCATCCTCAGATGAACGAACAGTTCAAGCATACTATTTAGATGTTCAAGGATATGTTGCGGGTATGCTCTATCGATTTCAGAGGGTCAATTGGACCAGTTGGTCCCTCTAGCGGAGCTCTCCTACAACAACAGCTATCAGTCGAACATCCAGAGGTACGAGGCTTTATATGGGAGGCAATGTTGTGCGCTGATTGGTTGGTTTGAGCTCGGTGATGCTAGATTGTTGGGCACTAATTTGGTCCATGATTTTATGGAGAAGGTTAAGGTGATTCAGGAGCGACTTCGTCTCAATCCAGACAAAAGAGTTATGCGGGCCGGAAGGTTCGAGATGTAGCTTACATGGTGGGCGAGAAGGTTATTCTCTGAGTGTCCCCTATTAAGAGCGTGATGCGGTTTGGATAAAGGGCAAGTTGAGCTCGAGGTTTTTATTGGCCCGCTAGAGATTCGAAGAGAGTTGGGTTGGTTTCTAACAGATTTGCATTACCTCATAGCCTAGTAGGGGTACAATCCGATATTTCAGGTTTCCAAGCTTTGGAAGTACTATAAGGATAGATCACATATTTTGAACTTTATCATGGTGCATCTTGATGAAAATTTGGCCTCTGAGGAAGAGTCGGTGGCTATTGTAGACCGGCAGGTTCATAAGTTGAGATTTAAGAGTTTTTCGACTGTGAAAGTGCAATAGAGAGGTCATCCGATTGATGAGGCTATGTGGGAGTCCGAGTCCAATATGCAGAATAAATACCCATACTCTTTTTCCAGTTCAGGTACTTTTCTATGTCTGTTCGAGGACGAATGCTTTTTTAGCGGTGAAAAATGTGATCGTTTTGAGTACTAGCCTTAATTTTTGTGTTTTAAGACATTCCAGAGTTTGAATTTTATTGGTTTGTATGTGCCTATCCTTATCGTTTTCTTGAAACCTTTTCCGTGAACTTTTGAAGAAAAAGTTATTTTTGACTTAAAATAAGGTTTGGTTGATCACGGTCAATATTTTTGTTAAATGACCTTGGATCGGTGTTTTGACAATTTCGGTAGGTTCGTATAATATTTTTGAACATATACACATGTTTGGTTGGGGTCGTGGTCACCCGAGCGCATTTCATCGCATTATGTGAAAGATTGTGAAAAATGAGTTTTCATGTTGAAATCATGAGTTTCGAAGATCGATTCTTATTATTTGATGTTATTTTGATCATTTGAGGTAGCGAGCAAGTTTGTATGATTTATTACACTTATATGCATGTTTGGTTTTGAGCCCAAGGGCCTCAAGTGAGTTTTGGAGGAGTTGCAGATTGATTCGGAATAGTTGGTGTGGTTCAATTACTGGAGTTGAACAGCAGGTCTCATAATTGCGAGGAGTTGTTTGCAAATACGAACTCCACTTTTGTGAAGTCAAGATCACAATTGAGATAATGGGATGGACAGGGCAACCTTCAAATTTGCAAGGAAATATTCACAATTGTGGACATCCCTAGATCGCGTTTGTGTTGGTTTGGTCACTTTTGCGACTAGGCACTGGAATTAGGCTGCAGTTTCGCAAAAGCAAACCTTTGACCGCATTTGCGATGAAAGGGGCCCTCACAAATACGATGTTGTTGTCCTATTTGCGACGTACGCAGGCTGGGAGCACTGTTCCCATTTGCGACCAGTATTTCGCATTTGTGATGGTTGTAATTGCGAACAAGAGTTCACAAATGCGATACCTGCAGCTGGGTAAAATATGAGAAAGTCAGGACTTAGCTCATTTTATAATATTTTTTAACCTTAACCACTCTAGAGGTGATTTTTGAAGAGGATTTTCTTCCCAAAATTATTGGTAAGCACCTTTAACTACTTTTCACAAATTTTTAACATCAAATCAATGAATTTTAAGCTAGAAATTAGCAGTTTTGGGTAAAATTTAGGAATTTTGTAAAATTGAGCTTTAGACCTTGAATTGAGGTCAGATTTAAAACCAAATCACATAACCGATCGGGGTGAATGGGTAATCTAAATTTGGTCTGAAACTCTAGTTTTGACCAAACGAGCTCGGAGTTGACTTTTTTTCTTTTTTAATTTAGTTAAAGATTGAACTTTTTTCATATGTGGGTAGTTTTTAAAGATTATATTGGATTGTGTGGTTGATAATTGGCTAGATTCGGTTGGTTTGGAGGCTTGTTCGAAAGTCAAAGTCATGATTTACTGTTGATTTGGTTGTGAAAAGTGGTAAGTGTCATTTTTAACTTTGGTTTGAGGGAATTAGGACGTTTATGGTCTACTTGCTATGTGAACTATGTGTGGGGACGACGTATATGCGAGGTGATAGGTATATATGTGTTGTCGTAGGTTAAAGCATGCAGGTTGGGCTATTTTAATTTTATATTATATTTCATTACATTCTTTGATTGCTACATGTCCTTACTTGTTATCCATGCCTTTCTTGTTATCTGTCATTTAGTTGTTACCTGTTTCGATTTATTTATTTCTTGCTCAATATTTACTCACCTGCTATATATTCTTACATGTATTAATTGTATATCTTCATTGTCTCGTGTCTTTACTTGCCTTTATTATCTTTATATTACTTGTTGCACTTTATTATGTTATATCCAGTTGCGTGAGTCCTTTAGCTATTCTTGTATTAATGAATCGTCAAGGTTTGTGAACATGAGGTATTGATTATTCTCAGTTTGTACTAGTAGTTCCTTGATGTTCTATAGTATTAGTACCCTTTGTGTTGAAATTACAAAATTTGGTTGTGTTGAATTGTTCTTGTTAATGATTTGATAATTTTGGGAATGGGTTGTGCAAAGAAACAATACTGAAAAAAATTGATATCGGGAACGGGTTGCACGCCCCAACAGATATTATTATGATATTAGGATCAGGTTGCATGCCACAGCAGATATTGTGATAATATTGGGATCGGGTTGCGCACCGCAACAGAGTATGGCATGTTTAACTATTTGTAGTTTTGATGTTCCATTTCTGTACTGTGATACAAGATTATGAGTTGGTGTTATTCTGGACCCCTCTGTTAGTTGACCTTCGGGTCTCATTTTTTATGAGTCACTTACTTTCTCTATATATATTATGTTGTCTTTTATTCTTATTTCGTACAGGTTTATAGTGAGTGTCTTGTCATAGCCTCATCACTACTTCATCGAGGTTAGGCTCGACACTTATAGAGCATATGAGGTTGGGTGTACTCAAACTACACTTCTACACTTTTGTGCAGTTTTCGATGTTGGTCCTAGTGGCGCATAGAGGAAATTACTCGGATCCGACTCATTCAGGAGACTTGAGGTAGAGTTGCATAGCGTTCGCAGTCCTTGAAGCCTCCTTCTATCTTGTTTTACTGTTTACCTAGTTTCAGATAGTTTTATTTCATTTCAGATTATGTTTGTATATTCTAGAGCTCATGTACTTGGACTCCGGATTTCTGGGACTGTATAGTCTGTGTTACTTATGTAGTTATTTCATGTACTTCAGAATTTATCAATCGTTAATTACCATTATACTGTTTTTAAATTGTTAAAATTAGTTATTATTTAGCTAATATTGGCTTGCCTAGCAAGTGGATGTTAGGTGTCATCACGACCCCATGGTTGGATTTTTGGATTGTGACATAAAGCCACCCCGAATATGAATGACCAAAAGGGAGTACCTTCTTTCAGAACTAAGCAAAGAGTAGGGTACTTCTCTGATTAAATTCTCAAATTAGTTTTTCAGCTTCATATTTTTTATTTAAAAAAAAAAGACAGTTTAGTGTACAACGCATCCCTTCTTCACGTAATGTCAGGGGAAAGATCACACCCTCAAAAGTGTGATAATACCTATAATAATACAAAGGCATCTCTGCGGAAGGCTGAAACAATACCTGTAATAATAGCATCAGAAGCAATATCATCAAGTCTAGCTGGAAGTGCATAGAAACGGACCTGATCGACCTCTCCCTCTAGGGCGATCCTTAGCTGACTGACCTCCACCCCTAGTTGGGTGGGTGGGTGGTGGTAAAGTAACTGGTGCTGAAGCCAATGGCTGACCCCTCCACTGAGATGAACCCCCAAGACGACGAGGACACTGTCTCCACATACGACCCAACTCTCCACACTTATAGCAACTCTCGGGTGTTGGAGAAAGGGACTGAAGGTAACCCCTAGCACCAGAATGACTAGCAGATGCACCTAGCATATAAGAGCCTTGAACTGATGGAGCACGACACGAACTTTGGGCTGGAAGGGCACTAAGTGATGACTGGCCTAGATGAGAACTGTGAGAACCATGACCCGATGATGCCCCATGATAACCTGGGCGAGCTGGCTGAGCATGCCTGAATGGACGGCCTCTGCCATGCTGAAACTGACCTCTCGAAGGAGCACCACCATAACTACCATATCCTCGAGGCCTCTTGGCCTCCCTCTCATCTCGCTCCTAGCGACGAACTGACTCGATCTCTCGAGCAATATCTACAACCTCCTCAAAAGTAGTACCAGACACCTCTCCCTAGTCATGAGAATACGAAGCTGATAAGTGAGGCCATCATCAAACCTCCTAATCCTCTCTCTATCTGTCGCAACCAACCAAATAGCATGACGAGATAACTCTGAAAACCTCATCTCATACTGCATCACAGTCATCTCTCCTTGAGGCAACCATTCGAACTACCTGCACAGCTCCTCTCTATGAGACTGTGGCACTTACTTCTCTAAAAAGAGAACGGAGAACTGCTGTAAGGTAAGGGGTGCTGCACCAATAGGCCTAAGCGTCTCATATGCCTCCCACCAAGTGAAGGCAGCTCCAGAAAATTGAAAAGTAGTAAAAGCGATCCCGCTGGTCTCCAGAATACCCGATGTACGTAGAATCTACTGACACTTGTACAAGAAACCCTGGGCATCCTCTTGCACCACTAAAAGTCGGGGGTTGTAGCCTACCAAACCTCTCTAACATGTGTTTCTCGTCCTCTGGTATGACATGAGCTAAATAGTCCTGAACAGCTGTAACCGACTGGGCTAGATGCGCCCCCGGTGTTTGAAGTCACTGCACGACCTGCTCAGGTGTGCGAGCAGCAGTAGTCTAAGTGCCTCCCCCGGCCTGAGAAGTAGTTGTGGTTGTAGTAACTGAGACCACTTGAGCTAGGCTAGTGCATACCGATCGAATCTGAGCCAAAGCCTCCTGAAGACCCGAAATCACAATGGGCACAGCTAGTGCCTGATCTAGTGCTGCTGGAGCATCCACAACTGGGACTTGATCCTGAACTGGGGCGGCTAATGGATATACAGGTGCTGCCCTAGCAGCTGTGCGGGCCACACCTTTGCCCTTACCACAGCCTCGACTGTGTCCTTGAACTCTAGTGGCCACAACTAGGGGTACTGGTGGTCGTCCATTCTGACCGGTCGTTCGTGTCCTCACCATCTGTGAGAGAATATAATAACATAAGTTTAGCACTCGAATCAACAAATTTGCACGACAAAAATTTCAAGAATATGAATTTTTTCTTAAAGGTTCTGCAGCCTCTCGAGGATAAATACAGACGTCTCTGTACCGATCCGCGAGACTCTAATAAACCTTCTCAAGATTCGTGAGACTTGTGTAACTTAGGCTTTGATACCAACTTATCACGACCCTAAAACTAGATCCGATCGTGATGGTGCCTCTCGTGAAGACATAGCCAGTCGACACAATCCCAAAATTAAATTAACAGATATAGTGATTCATAATCAAGTCATTAATAATGATAAATCCAAAAATAGAGCAAAATATATCAACTACAGAAACAAACACAGCCCGACATAGGGGTGTCACCAGTCATGAGAATCTAAACATGTGTCTAAGAATCTGGAAGAGTTTATATAGTCTATACAGAACTAGAAACAGAAAGTAATATAAGAGGGAGAAACACTGGGATGCGAACGCTGAGCAGCTACCTAGTAGACTCTGAATGGCCTACTAGGTGCAATCAACTCTCATTGGTGGGACCCGAGGCTCCTGAATCTGCATACAAGGTGCAGGTAGTAAAGTGAGTATGCCAACTCAGTGAGCAATAATAATAAATGAAGACTGAGCGATAAGAAAACATGCAAAAACACAACAAGATGCTACACATAGGAAGTATAAAATCAATGCAGTACAATAAAATAATGAAACTTGTAAAAAAATACCTTATTCCCGTGAAAACCTCTTTTAAGTATCTTTTAGCAGTTAAACAAGTACATGATAAAACAGCAAGAACCGATAAACATATAAAATCAGCCCCTCGGGCACAATATCAACCGAATATGCCCCTTGGGCAATAACATGGAACAACACCAGCCTCCCGGGCTATATCATATATATCAGTGGGTACCGGTGCTCACTGGGGGTGTACAAACTTTGGGAGGGGGCCCTTACGGCCCAAGCGTAATAATAAGCGATCTCTTGGCATAATCAAACATGTTTTCGGCCTCATATCAAGCCACCTCGTGGCATAAAACTCAGACCCTTAGCCTCATAATCATAATCAGTACAACACAGCTTCGGTGTGCAGCCCGATCCCATAATAATCCTCACAACACATGCCTTCGGCCTTACTTAGTTAGAAATCTCTAAAATCCACTCGAGCAAGTAAAACATGATGCTCAACCCAAAATATTATTTAAAGTGTTAAAAAAGAGTAAACATGGCTGAGTTATGGAAATAGTAGAATATAGCATGACTTAGTACAGATAAGAAATCAAAACAGTTCTAAAATAGCACTAAAAATCTCCTAAGGGTCCAAAAAAATTGGCACGAAGCCCAAATATGGCATTCAGCCCAAAATATGATGATGGAAAACAGTTTTCAATCGCATACACGGTAAAACAGTCATTCGGGATTGACTAAGTCACAATTCCCGATGGTGCATGACCCCACGCTCATCATCTAGCCTATGTTTCACCTCAACATAGCACAACGATGTGTAATACGGGATTTCATCCCTCAGGACAATATTTACAATCATTACTCACCTCAATTCGGTCCAAACACTATCTCGCCATGCCTTTGCCCCTCGAATCGGCCTCCGAATGCTCCAAATCTAGCCAAAATCAGTACATAACCATCAAAATATGCTAAGGTAACAAAGCCCGCTCAAAAATAATCAAAATACCACGCAAATCCCGAAATTAACCAAACCTGACCCTCGGGACCACGTCTCGAAAATCGATAAAATTTTACATCATTAGACTCCTTATCTTTCCATGAGTTCATACATATCAAAAGTACTAAAATCCAACCACAAATGACCCCTCAAACCCTTGCTTAAAGGTCTCCAATCTCAAACTCTACGTTTCCAAATTTTAACCCTTTATTTCCATAAATTACAAGCCTAATCCGTGAAATAACACCATAGAAATGAGTTTTTTGTTCAACAAATTTTACCTCAACGAATCTCCCATGAATTCCCTCTTCAAAATCTCCCAAAAAGTTCCAAAACCAACTTGAAATGGTGAAGAAAGGCTAAAAATCACGAAGTCCATAATTTATATGTTCTGCCCCAGCTAAACCGCTTTTGTGGTCATAACCTCGCACCTACAAACCCACACCTACGGTCCCATGTGCGCTTTTGCGCAAATCACTTAAACGCCCAATTTCTGCATCTGCGATAAGATACCCGTACCTGCACTATCACATGTGCGCTCACGTAGCCGCTTCTGCGAATCCAACTCTCCCTGGCCCCCTTCACTTCTGCGATTGATTTTCCGTATCTACGGGGATCACACCTGCAGCCTCCCAACTGCATATGTGGTTATTACAGTAGTCCTAATACTTCAACTTCCATTTCCAAATTCATGTCTTTTCGTCAACCATCCGAAACACCCCGAGGCCCCCGGAACCTCAACCAAAAGTACCAACAAGCCATATACTACTATTCAAACTTATACCAATCTTCAAAACACCTCAAACAACATCAAATCAGCAAAACACATCGGATTCAAGTCTAAGGTTCTCAAAATCTTCGGAATTACGCTTTTGATAAAAAAATTCTATCAAAGCACGCCCGAATGACCTGAAATTTTGTACACACATCCCAAATGATACAATGGGGCCCTACTTCCACTTCCGAAATTCCATTCCAACTCCTATATCAAAACCTCACCTACCAACCGGAAAATGCCAAAATTTCAATTTCACCAATTCAAGCCTAAATCTATTACGAACCTCCAAAACATGTTACGATCACACTCCTATGTCCCAAATCATCTCCCAAGGATATCCGAACCATCGGAATTCATATATGATCCCTTTTCACATAAGCCAATATCTGGTTGACTTCTCCAACTTAATCTTACTAAAAAAAGACTAAGTGTCTCAAACCTTACCAAAACTATTTCGGATTTGAACCGGCTAACCCTATACTAGATAATACGGATGAACAAAGCATAAAGAAGCATAAATGGTGGAAAACGGAGCGGTAACTCATGAAACGACCGGCAGGGTCGTTACAGTGCAATATCATTACAATCGATCCCATGTGCTAGTAAGTGTCGAGCCTAACCTCGTCGAAGTAGTGATGAGGCTAGGACACGACCAATATTATAAACATGTGCAATTAACTATATTTAACAGAATAACAATAATAGAAGCCATCAACAATTTATGGGAAGGGATAAAATGTTATGGGGGATACCAGAATAAGGAAAACACAAAAATAGCGGAAACGAAACAATCAAGGCACTTGAACCGATAACAACAAATATTCACAGCAGCAGAAAACAAATGCACAACATCACCCTTCGTGCTTTCACTCTCAATTCTCACCATGTAATAAAATAAAAATGTGCACGACATCACCCTTCATGCTTTATCACTCTTCCTCATCAATATAAACATAAATGTGCACGGCATCACCCGTACTTTATCACTCTTTCCTCACCATATGCATAAGTATGAATGTGCACGGCATCACCCTTCGTGCTTTATCTCTCTTCCTTACCATATGCATCAATATAAATGTAAATGTGCACGACATCACCCTTCGTTATTTATCACTCTTTCCTCACCCAAACAGTAGAAACAATAATATCCCAGCAAGGGAATTAACAACTGAAACAGATACAAATCCCGGCAAGGAAATTAGCTATAACCAATCTTGTTCCAATAGTTAGCTTCTCAAAATAAATATCTGTCACGACCCGAATTTCCCACCATCGGGAGTCATGATGGCGCCTATTGTCGGAGCTAGGAAAGCCAAGCATTTAAAACCTTTTCAGATAACAACACAACAATAATAACAAAAATAAAACCTTTAAATAAAGCGGATGTCTTTTAAAATAAAACATAAGCTAACTGGAAACCAACAATGCGGAATCTAAATATTTACTACCCAAGAACTGAAGTCGCTATCTAACGAACCTCTAAAGAGTGCTACAAACAAGTCCGAATAAAAAGAATACATAATGTCTGTCTCAGTACAATGAAAACAAACAGAAATATAGAAGGGACTTCGGCCTATGAACTCCAGTTAGGCTACCTCGTAAGTCTCTGGACTGAAGACGGCTCCCGAGCAATCCTACTACTGCTGTCCAAAAGCTGCTCTTGAATCTGTGCAAAAAGATGCACAGAGTGTAGCATCAGCACAACCGACCCCATGTGATGGTAATTGCCTGGCCTAACCCCGGCGAAGTAGTGACGAGGCTAGAAAGGACTACCAAATCAACCTGTATAGTTCTATAAATATATGTGTGCAATTGAAGGAAAGAATACCAAAACTAAACAGTTAAAAGGGAGGGGAAACATGCTATGGGAGAGTACAATCCGGATATAAAAGTCATCAACTTAAATAAGAAACATGGCACAACAATAATTAACAGAGACAAGAAATTCAACAGTTGCATGGCACCAACCTTCATGCTTTTCCTCGCATAACTCTCACATCAATGGCACGGAATGACCCTTCGTGCAATATAATCATCAATGGCACGGAATGACCCTTCGTGCAATATAATCATCAATGGCACGGAATGACCCTTCGTGCATAATATAATCAACAATAGCACGGAAGGTCCCTTCGTGCAAATATAATTAAACAATGGCACGGAATGACCCTTCGTACATAATATAATCAACAATAGCATAGAATGACCCTTCGTGCATAATCCCTCTTCCTCACCCAAACAGCAATCACAACTAAACGAGTAAGGGAAAACAAATAATAGCAAGAAATATTTCGGTAAGGGAAGAACACAACTAAACATCCAAATCCCGGCAAGGGAGTAATAACAATCACTTACACATCCCGGCAAGGGAGATAATCACATCTCTTTCCAATTCTTTCATTTCTTACTCAATAGTATTTTATCGTTTGAGCCAACGCTCCAAAGAATTCATAATTCATAAATAATCTTCAAACTTCTCACATTATGTAGAAAATCATTAATTAGCATGGGAGAGTCCCAAAGTATACCAAAACATGTACCAACAAAAGACCCACGGTCATGCTAGACACCGGTGTATAGATACCCGTCACCATGCCTATACACCGTACTCGATCATTTAGCAATTAACAATAAATAATACTCTAATCTTATTAACTCAAGCCAAAGTTAGATCAAATAATTACCTCGGTCCAAAGAATAGCAATCAACTCTCCAATACCTCATTTCCTCTACAATCCGACTCCAAAACAATGGTATCTAGTCATAATTAATTCAATAGTATCAATAAAGGCTCAACAACATAATCTCATAGCCTAAAAATGAGTTTTCTAGTATTCTTCCAAAAATACCAAAATTCGACACCGGGCCCACATGGTCCAACACGAGGATCGGACCAAAACCCAGTCACCCATAACCCCACGAGTTCAAATATATAGTTTGTTTCAAGATTCGACCCCAAATTGGGGTTGAATCACCCAAAATTTCCAAAACCCTAACTCTACCCAAAACCCGTAATTTCTACCTTGAATTCATGATTTAGGGCTAGAAAATTTGTGATTAGATGAAGAAAGTAAGAGAGAATGAAGTTAAGAACACTTACCTAGCAAGCTACGGAGGAGAAGGAGCTTGAAATTCGTCTATAGGATGTTGGAGTGAATAGCTCGTGTGAAATAATGGTTAAATCCCGAGCTACTGTTCTGTTTTAAACTTAAAAATTTGCTGGGAAAAAATTCCCTTCGCGTTCGCGTGAACAGGGACGCGTTCGTGAAGGGTGGACAGGTCAAGGCATCGCATTCGCGTGATACTAATCGCGAACGTGTAGAAGAAGGGACTAGGGGGTCTGAGATTAGCTTGTATGTGAACGCGAGGGAGTACTCACGAACGCATTGAAGGGGAGGCCTGGGGATCGCGAACGCGGGGATTGAGCCGTGAACGCGAAGAAGGGGAAGCCCATAGGTACGCGATCGCGAGCTGAAGGCCGCAAATGCGAAGAAGGAGAGTACTAAGTGCCACAACAAATTTCTACAATATTTTCTAACTCCAAACCACCCCGAACACCCCCAAAAACACTCCCGAGCCCTCGGGGCTCCTAGCCAATCACACACACTAACCCAATTACATCCTACGAACTTACTCGAGCGATCAAATCGCCAAAACAACATCAAAATTATTGAATCAAGCCTCAAAACTCATGATTTTTCTTCTAAACTTCATAAATTTTCAAACTTGGAACTCATAGTTCGAAACAAGTCAAACGATGTCCGATTTTGGCCAGACTTCACATAAAGCGCTTAAACAATATATAAGATTTGTACCGGGCATCGAAACCAAAATACGAACCCGATACCATAGTCTTTTAATCAATTTTTATTTCTATTCCCCTTAATAGTTTCAGAAAAATAATTTAATAGAAAAATTCTTTTACTCGAGTTCTAGACCTCGGATTTCGACTCCGGGCACATGCCCGAGTCCCATATTTTTCTACGAACCCTCGAGATCGTCAAATCACGGATCCGAGTCCGTTTACCAAAAATATTGACCGAAGTCAACTTTAACCATATTATTATCAAAATTCTTTAATTTTTCACAGATTTCACATATTTCAACATAAAAGCTTTCCGGCTGTGCGCTCGGACTGCGCATACAAATTGAGACGACTAAAAGTGAGGTTTTCAAAGCCTCGGAAGTGCGAAAAAGGGAGAAATACGGTGATAACCCTTTGGGTCGTCACAATATCAACTTGAGCCAACACTCAACAAAGGTCAAATACCAAAAAAATATCCTAATCTTGTTCAACAGGGATGATCTTCAATTTAAGTGTGGATAGTACATATGAGAGTCACCACAGTCACAATATAAGGCTCACGGACATGCTTGACACCAACGTATAGATACTCATCATCACACCTATACGTCGTATACAATACTAACATGTAGCTAATAAGACACAACACCTGTTCCCCCAAGCTAAGGTTAGACCAAACACTTACCTCAATTTCACGAATAAAAATCAAGTCTCAACTACCGTTTTGCCTCTCGATTCCACTTCAAATCTGCTTGTATCTAACCATAATTTACTTAATAACATTAATAAATTCTAAATAAGCCAATTCTAATGCATGAATATAAATTCCACAACATTTTTCCCCAAAAGTCAAAAATCGATACAGGGCCATCTCGATCCAAATTCGAAATTCGAACAAAAACTCGATTACCCATTCACCCCGAGCCCGGATATATAATTGGTTTTGGAATCCGACATCAATTTGAGGTCTAAATCCCCAAATTTCCATATTCCTAATTTCTACCCGAAATTACCAATTCCACCATGAATACCCTAGATTCTCGGATGGAATCTTGTAAAAAGAAGTTAATGAGTGAAAGAAATGAGTTTAAAATTACTTACTTATGATTTAGGGAAGATGGAGTACTTGAAAAACCGCATCTCATGTTTTAGATTTTTGAAAAACAAAAAATAAATGCTAAGTCCCATTTATATAGCCTTCTCAGATCCTCCGAGCGCTGACCGCGGAAAATGGAACGTGGTCGTAAAATTCGTCACTGACCGCGAAATAACGGTCGCGACCACGGAAATATTGGCCTTGTCCATCGCTGACCGCGAAGTCCCACCGCGGCAGCGGAAATCCCCAGCGCGACCGTGAAATTCCACCGGGGGCCGCGAACACCAGGTTCAAAGACCTGCATTAATTCTGCAAATTTTCAGGTCTAGGTATTTTTTTTCTAAGTCCTAAGACTCCCGTGGCCTATCCAAAACTCAGCCGATCCCTTGGGGCTCCATAATAAATATGCACGCAAGTCCAAAAATATCATACTGACTTGTTCGTGCAATTAAATCATCAAAATTACAACAACAACTACCGATTTAATCTCAAATTCATGATCTTCCTCAAGAACACTTCAAATTTATTATTTTCACAATTGGATGTCCGAATCACGTCAAAACAACTCCGATTCTTATCAAATTTCATAGATATGACTTAAATATTATAGCGGACCTGTACCGAATTTCGAAACCAAAATTCGGGCCCGATACCATCAAGTCCCAACACTATTCAATTTCTAAAAACTTTTATATTTTTCAGCAAATAATTTTCTTAAAAAATCATTCCTCGAGCTACGGACCTAGAAATTCGATTCCGGGTATACGCCCAATTCCCATATTTTACTACGGTCCCTACGGGATCATCGAAATACGGGTCCAGTTCTGTTTTGCCCAAAATATTGACCGAAATCAAGTTATTCTATTTTAAAGGTAAAACTTAGCATTTTCCTCAAATTTTCACATAAGGGCTTTCCGATATACGTTCGGATAACGCATGCAAATCGAGGTGAAACAAAAGGAGGTTTTTAATGCCTCGGGGACACAAATTTGACTTCTAAAACAAGAGATGACATTTTGGGTCATCACAGATATAAATTTAATTCGAGACTTAATCCAGAATATTTCGTCCTATCCCACTTTATCCCGTCAAACTTGGGATTATTTAATTCCACCTCTTATATGGTATTAATTAGTCCTAAAATTATAATCCTGAAATAATTTAGTCCCGTACCAAACGATTCCTTGTGCTTTTCAATATGTGGTATGTACAACCTTAATGTAGTCGGCCACTTAGAATTGGATTGCTGGCTGTCAATTCGAACACAAACATTAGATTTTACAGGTTGACGTGCAGAGCACTCGGCAGGCAGTTTTCCCACTATAGGACAAAGTTATTCAATAAGATTTTTTGAAATTATAAAAGATGAAAATGTCTGAACTACTAATGGATGTTTTTAGAGTTTACATGACATGAAACTTCTCCACTTTGCGAAATAGGTTTCAATCAATCAAGTCCCGTTTCCATTTTAATGGAAACTGTGAGACATATTATGAAAGGCATGTAACCATTTGTATCCCACAGTGGGGAGTTGTTTTAAAGACCTTTATATACAGACACACTATAACACCCTAGATTGGAAATACGTATTAATTCTGCATCCTTATATGGGAGGGAAAAAAAGGGGTGGAAATAGAGCATAGGTTACGAGTTCGGCGGATTTAGTAACTTTAGTCAAATTATGTATTTATTTATTTATTTGTAATTTTTTTTTAAATTCCTTATATATATTCAAATTATTAATTTAAAATTAAGTAACTTAAATCTGAACTCGTAAACTTCAAATCTTAACTCTTCGGGGTTGCCCATTTGTTTTGGAGGGTGGTAATTCTATGGATGGCCCGGGATCAAATCTCCCCAATGCCTTCTGTGATTGAGCCTGTCGCACAAGGCTTGCCTAGCGCGATTTACATCTACTGTGTGGTTTGCAGGCTATTAAACAGGGGCAGGTTTATCCAGTACTCACCACAGAGTGCTCACCCGAAGAGCAGAGGTTGTAAAGATTGCGGGTTTCCCCTCTTACAAAAGAAAAAAAAAAATCGTACTGGCGGAAATTGTATATGGTAGTCAAGTTACTGATATTTGTTACCCTAAAGAAATGCATAACATCCTTAAATTTTTCCTATTTTTCCTTAACAAAACTTAGCATACTTCACCTTCTTGATGCAACTTTTAGGGACATATCACATGGTATAAGCTAAGATACAACGAAAGAAAAAGTTTAAAGTAATGTTACATGTGTAATTTGATAGTAGATTCCTGAGAATGTCACGTTACTCCAAACAGAACAATATCTTACTTCAATTGGAATATTTAAACTCAAGATTTGTGATTACCAGAAAGGCATAACAATAAAGATTGATTTATAGGATATTAATTAATTAAGCGCAGATCGACAAAACTGAAGGCTAAGTGGTTACATGCATTACTTATTTCAAACACATGAAGAAGTTGATTGATTGGTCTGTTGTTTAGTAATTTCAATTCTCAAGGAAATGGTCAAAAATAATTTTCACATTATATATCTCACTTTTTATGAAGATTATATATCTAAAGTACCTCATAATATTAAAAAATCTTTACCCGAATATATATATATATATATACTCGGGGGCAGATCTAGCCCTTCGGTAGCAGGTTTAACTGAACCCAGTACTTTCAGTGTAGAGTATAAATTTAAGTATAAAAAATTACTAAAATTATAACATATAGTAGATATGAATCTATAACTTTAAAAATATAATTAGTTTGAACCCATAGAATTTAAATTATGTATCCGCCTCTATATATACTAACGTTGTGAGTAGGGTGGCCAAACTTGTTATCTATATATAATAAAAGGAGAGGCAAAAGCACATTATTAAGACAAGTGGCATAACCACAAAAAGCCAAGTGGCATAACCACAAAAAGCCAAGTGGCAATATTAAGACAAAATAAATAAACTTTTTAACTAAAAAAAACTTCTTAAATTTTAAATTAATTGGCTACTCTATTTGAATTAATAAATATAGTTATATTTGTCACGCCTCCTTTCAGCGCTACCGCGCCCCGCGAATGGCGTGGTAAAGGGGAGTTTTTCCAATTAAAGGACAATCGAAACGAGATTCGTTTATCAAGAGATTCAGAGTCGCCACTTGGGAGATTTATGGTGTCCCAAGTCACCGGTTGAATCCCGAATCGAAGAAAGGTTTGACTCTATTTAACAGTCCGCGAACCAAAAATTCGGATAAAGAATTATATTAATCCGGGAGAAGGTATTAGGCATTCATGAGTTCCGTGGTTCTAGCACGGTCGCTCAATTGTCATATCTGGCTAAATTATCTGATTTTTTACAAATATCAAACTTATATGCAAGTTAAAAACTCTTTACCGCTTTTATTATTATTACTATTATTATTATTTTAACAAAGAATTGCAACGCTGTAAAAATGTATTTCGAACCACGTCGCACCAGTGCACCCGTAGTTTTTGACACATTTCGACTCCATTGAGATTTGAATTTGGGTCACATAAATGTGCACCCGAGTTTAAGGAAATAAAATTATTTAAAGTACGCGCCTAAAGAGACTAACGCGTTGTTATCTTTTGGGAAGGTTGTGAAATTTGCTAAACGACTCGTCCCAAAATCTAAGTATTTTAATATATACAATTATGAGGGCCCCGTAAATTATGCGTTTTATTTTGGCGAGGTACACCTCTTTTATTTTAAAAGGATAAATCTAAAGCGACTACATTTTTCTCTATATTTTTTTTTTAAATGAAAGAGAAGAAAAATCCTAATTTATTACATGCTTAAAAAAAACCAATCATTTATTAGTTACTAGCTTGAGACAAATGTTAACGAAAAGGAATATTACTAAAATTGAAAATACAAGTAAAATACAGAATTAACAAACAATATTGTTAATAAGGAAACTAATTATCCTATAAATAATTTAAACCATATTGTTAGATGAAATTAAACCATTGAAAATTTATTTACAACCAATTAAAATTAAAATTAACCTTGACTACTAATGCTTGTGAAAGTCTGTTAACTTAATCATTAACTTATCTTGCTTGAACTCAACTCATGCCTATTAGATTAATGACTTTAATGATTAGTACTACGATCCTAACTTTAAGTATAATGAGACTACGGATTCTATGAAATTACTAACCATTTTTATTTACATCTAAAATTGACAAAAAACTATATTTATCCGACACTTACCCTCTTAAGCCAACCAAGCCCCCTTTTAAACAAAAAAAATTGCCTAAATCAAACCATAATGCCTAATTCGCAAAAATCAGTTCAAACTCATGCCTTAGTTACATATTCGCGATTAACCTACTATTTCAAACTAATGCCGGCTCCAATTGTGACTACTTAAACTTGTTCAATTCCCATAACTCAATACATTTAAAAAAAAAACGAAATAGAATTCTAATTATATTGCATTTTACACTACTAATAATTTATAAACTGCAGTTTGCGAACAAAAGAAAACAGTTCTAGTCAAGCATAAATTCCACAGTCCATGTTTTTATTGAATTACAAAGATAGACTATACAACTTCATATCATTTTATTATTAAACTACAGATACAACTTAAATACTCGAATACTTGAGCATTTTTTTCCACTTTTAACAGGTACATCACAGTGATTCGAAAGTGTACCTGGTAATAGAACAGAAGAAGAAGGTGAAGATCAGTAAATCAGTAGCAGAAAACAGCGATGACAAGTCAAACAACCCAGAGATTCAATCAATGGCCAGGAAGTATTTGAAATCAACAGGATCAGTAGAACTCCACTAAACACCCTTGGAATATATCCAGATATACTACACACTAGAACACTCTAGTAGATTAAAATCGACTAAAATAGTATTCAAAATATCCTGAATTTGAACTTTTAAATCCTTATGAATGATCAATTAATTTGTAACTGATTTAACACTTTTAATTTTTTTTCAGATCTTTTTTCTTTTTTTCGTTTTTTCCCCCCTCTAATGCCATATTTTCAGCCTCTAAATAGGCACATAATTAGTGCATTTGCCACTAACAAATTATCCTTTTTTTAATTACCCACTACTATAATGCCTTTTAATTAATTCCCTAATGCAATTTTTACCCTACCATCATGCCTTGTCCCCCACAATTATTAAACAAGTATATTAGATTCCTACTACCATATGTCTTGTTCCCCACTATAATATTTTACTATTATTAAAGCTTAGTAGACATAGCACTTAAATTAAATAAATCTGCAATTGGTTAATTCCCGTATTACCCTTAAAACTACTGAAATTACTGTTCTACTCCCAAAACTTCAATCTGTAACAAAATTATAACTGACCAAAATTGATTCCTAATTAAACACCAAATCACTACAGCTATAACCAAATTCCTAATCAAATTCAACAATTAATCTCATGAACAAACTCCTAATCAACAACATTTAAGAATCACTTCAACCAAATCAGATTCACATTTAAAGATAAACTTAACAGAATAATAAGTAGATTCAAAATACTAAAAATCAATCATCAATTGAACTCCAAATTAAATCCAACAGTAATACAACCAAGATGAAGGATTCAATGATTCAACAAGAGACATTCAAAAATGAAACTAAAGCATGGTGGACTAATAAACACAAAATAAAACACAAGCTAGCAAATACTAAATCATTACATGAATACCTGAATTTATCCCGTCCAAAACACAAGCATCCATCAATACCAACTCATAAAATCTAGCAATTCTAGTGACATAGATTAAACTTTGTCATGCCATCAACATAACACATCAACAATTAAACATCCAGTCAATCAACTAAAAGAGCACAAATAATTCTATATGCAAACATCACGGAAACAATACTAACTTGTGATTAGAGAGATAGATATATGGACCTTCATTGTTGCCAAAATTGATTTTCAATGATTGAATACAGAAAAATCCTTGAACAAAGATGTACAGCAAAAACAAATACCGAATAAAAACTTCGAGCTAACGTTCCAAGAAACCCGAGCAAAAATCTGGAACCAAAACCTCGTCGTAAACTCGAGCTCGCAAACTCGAACGACAACCTCGACAACGCACTTAAAACAAACCTCACATGTACTCGAGATGGGCTGGAGTTTTTAGCTCAACCTAAAACCATGAATATGGTGCTTGGTCTTGGACGTGAGGGAGGAAGTGGAGCTGGACGAACTGGGCTGGTCGTGCGACTGGTGAGGTCGCCGGACTGCTGCTGGATGAAGAAGATGAAGCAGCAGTTGACGTTCATGGCTGGAGCTGGATGGTTGCTGCTGGTTCACGACGGGCAAAAATGGCTGCTGGTGGTCGACCTAGTGTGTGTGTGGTCCTTTGGGTGGTTGAATGACGAGGAAGGGGTGGCGGCGGCTTGGAGTTTGGTTGGTTGTTCATGGCTGGAGGTGAACTATGAAGGGGAGGCTGTTTGGTGGTCGTGAGCTGAGCTGGTCGATGACGATGACTGGAGCTTGGGTGGTCGCTGGGGATGACTGGAGCTGGCGATGGGCGTGAGGGTGGTTTTAGGGCTGGCAGCTTGGAGAAGAAGAAGGGGGGGGGGGGTTTACTAGGGTTTGGTTAAGGGTAAGGGAAAAATGAAAAATGAGAGGGGGGTTGTTTGGGTTATGGGGCAGACCGGGTCGGGTTGGCCCGGTGGGTTTTGGGTTGGGTTTGTGAGATACTTGGGCCTAGTTTGTTTAATTTGGAAGATGGCACAATCCGAATTTCCTTCTATTTTTGGTTTCTTTTCGTTTATTTGCTCCAAAATTAAACTTAAAGATCCTAAATTAAATTAATAAAACCAAAATTAACTTAAAATACTAATCAACTCCTAATAATAATTATCACATAAAATTAAACATCAATTAAAATAAAATCACATAATTTGGATGTTAAATGCTAAAAAAATGCAAAAATACATATTTTTGTGATTTTCCATTTTTGTAAAACAAACTTAATTACTCCTAAATGTAGAATTGAATCTTAGATGCAAATGTGACATATTTTTGTATTTTATATTAATTTAAATAAATAAACATGCATAGACAAAAATACAAATAATTATCCACAATGCCGCGAAAAATCTCAAAATTGCACACAAAGAAAAATTGTTTTTATTTTGAATTTTTGGGAGTAATTCATGTGAGGCAAAAATCACGTGCTCACAACTGCCCCTCTTTGCCCGGAAATACGAAGTGTTTTTGTGCAAAGATAAGTGAGCGGATACGAGCGATTTTTGCCCGTTTGAGTAGTCCGTGTGAAGCATTTTGAAAGATTTGACCGAACCTTTGCTTCAAAAGGTTTCCTACATATCCCTGGCTAAAAGGGAATCAGGTCAATGTAGTTCGGGAAGTTTTGGTAGCTGGAGCTACCGTGGAACTGTGCTTTTGTTGTTACTGCTGTTACTGTTGTTGCTACTGTTTACCGATCTCCTTATTACACCGTGCTAAACAGAAAATAAAAAGCTATACTAAACTAGTCTATGAATTACAAAATCTTATCTAGATCTTCAGGCTTGCTCTTCTCGCCTTGCTTTCTTGTTGGCTTTCTTCCTCTGATGTTTCTGACTNCAATGTTTACATAAGTAGGACCACTCGGGTCGAAATAAATTAAATGTCCTTTTGAGGAAGGATTCAGTTCAATATCCTATTTGAGGGCGGATAGTCCCAAAATATCCTATTTAAGGGCGGATAGTCCCATAATATCCTATTTGAGGGCGGATAGTCCCATGATATCCTATTTGAGGGCGGATAGTCCCATAATATCCTATTTGAGGGCGGATAGTCCCATGATATCCTGAGGGCGGATAGTCCCATGATATCCTATTTGAGGGTGGATAGTCCCATGATATCCTATTTGACGGCGGATAGTCCCATCATATCCTATTTGAGGGCGGATAGTCCCATAATATCCTATTTGAGGGCGAATAGTCCCATGATCTCCTATTTGAAGGCGGATAGTCCCATGATATCCTATTTGAGGGCAGATAGTCCCATGATATCCTATTTGAGGGCGGATAGTCCCAT